>BQNB010070621.1:0-29665 GCA_026074375.1 Tanacetum coccineum
TTTTGGTAGGGCAAACACGGAGGGATATGATTAATTTTTCCTATTTGGCTCCCCTCCACACTTAAATTGAACATTGCCCTCAATGTGATAACTGATAATAGAGATAAAATAGGGAAAATTAAAGGAAAACAGTACTTCCAGGGACATAGAGATTTATAGCTGCGAGAGAGCTATCCTTGAGAAGACTTCATAATTTTCCAACCTTTAAGTTATATTACCTGCATAAAAGTAAATTTACAAAAACACACAAAAAGAAAATATTTTTTTTAGAGAAATAAATAAAGGATACGAATGGAAGAATGGAGGAGGGACTCCTCCACACTTAAGTAAAGCATGGGTTGCCTTCCGAGAAGTGCTTAATTTTTTTAAGAGAGTCATTAGCTAGACTCTTGCTTCTGGCATTCATTCTTTTAGAAAGAAGGGAGTGACTGCTTCCCTTTGGTCATTATAATCTTCTTTCTCATGATATAGTTTGAGTCGATGGCCATTAACAATAAATGTTTTTCCATCTTTTCCATATAATTCAACATATCCGGATGGATATTGATGTTTCACCACGTATGGTCCTAGCCAACGAGATCGGAGTTTTGGTTGTTTGAATTTATACTTTGAGTGAAAAAGCAGAACCTTGTTTCCATGTTTGAATTCTTTTCTCATTATTAGTTTTCTATCATGCCAGACTTTTGTTCTTGCCTTGTATAATCAAGAGTTTTCATAGGCTTGATGTCTAAGTTTATCTAATTCGTGTAACTGAAACATTCATTTTTCTCTAGCAACGATGAGATCAGGATTACAATTCTTAAGTGCCCAGTATGCACGGTGTTCAATTTCAAATGGTAGGTGACAGTTCTTTCTATATATGAGTTTGTAGGGTGTGGTACCGATAGGTGTTTTGTAAGCAATGCGAAAAGCCCATAGAGCGTCATTAAGTTTTCTTCACCAAATAGTAGGATTGTCTTTAACAGTCTTTTCAAGAATTCCTTTGAGGTCTCTGTTTGTATTCTCAACTTGACCACTTGTTTGAGAGTGGTACGATGTAGAGAAACGGTGATTAACTCCATATCTCTTCATAGTCTATTCCATTATCTTGTTATAGAAGTGAGTACCTCAATCGCTTATTAGAGCTTTGGGCATTCCGAATCAGCAGAATAGTTTCTTGAGAAAGGTAATAACCACTCGAGCATCATTGGTTGGCAAACCTTGAGCTTTGACCCATTTAGATACGTAATAGAAAGCAACAAGAATGTATTCAAACTTATGTGATTTTAGGAATGGCCCTATAAAGTCGATACCCTAAATATCGAAAATTTCACACACTTGAATGTTGTTTAATGGCATCTTATCACGTTTTGATATATTTCCAGTCTTTTGGCATGCTTCTTGAACTAGAGTATGAGCTTCTTTTATGATTGTTGGCCAGTAAAATCCTGAATCAAGGACCTTTTTAGGAGTTATGTTTGGTCTATAATGTCCACCGGTTGGTCTGTGGTGACATTGATCTAAAATGGTTCTGGTTTCTGGTCCAGATACACAGCGTCTGATCATACCATCAGAAAATACTTTGAAAAGATAGGGTTCCTCCCAAAAGTAGTGTTTGAGGTCATAGAAGAATTTGTTCTTTTGTTGGTACGTCATTCCTTTTGGTATAATATCTCCAACCAAATAGTTTGCAAAGTCTGCGAACCATGGTTCATTTCTGTTGTTAATTTCCATAAGGGTTTCTCCGAGAAAGTAGTCATTAACCTCACTGTCATCACTTGACTCGTTATTGTCAATCCTAGATAAGTGACCAGCAGCAACATTTTTTGTACCTTTTTTTATCTTTGATATCTATGTCGAATTCTTGTAGAAGTAAAATCCATTGAATAAGACGGGGTTTTACGTCTTGTTTCTTAAAGAGATGTTTAAGAGCTGAGTGATCAGTGTGAACAATAGTTTTTGATAGTATAAGATAAGATCTAAATTTGTCGAATGCAAAAACTACAGCCATAAGTTCTTTCTCGGTTAGGTGTATTTGTGTTGAGCTGGATTGAGAGTTTTGCTTGCGAAGTAGATTGGGTGAAAGTTTTTACCATCTTTTTGACCTAAGACAACTCCGACTACGAAATCACTTGCATCATACATAATTTCAAACGAAAGATTCCAGTTTGGGCTTACGATCACCGGAGCACATGTGAGTTTCTCTTTTAATAATTCGAATGCTTTTTGACATTCATCATTGAATTCGAACGAAGTATCTTTTTCAAGCAACTTAGTTATAGGTCGGGCAATTTTTGAGAAATCTTTTATAATCTTCGGTAAAAACCGGCATGTCCTAAAAAGCTTCTAACACCTTTGATGTTAGTAGGGGGTGGAAGTTTTGAGATTACGTCGATTTTTGCTTTATCGACTTCAAGTCCTGCGCCGGACACCTTGTGTCCAAGCACAAATCCTTCTTTGACCATGAAGTGACATTTTTCCCAATTAAGGACAAGATGAACATCTTTACAACACTGAATCATTTTATCGAGGTTATTTAAGCATTTGTCGAAAGAGTTTCCAAAGACGGAGAAATCGTCCATGAATACTTCGACGGATTCTTCAATCATATAATGAAAGATTGCTAACATGCACATTTGAAATGTAGCTGGAGCATTACATAATCCGAAAGGCATTCGCCTATAAGCGTATGTACCGAAGGGACATGTGAATGTTGTTTTTTCTTAATCGTTAGGATCGATAGGAATGTGGAAATATCCAAAAAACCATCGAGGAAACAGATACGAGCTACTCGACGACGAGCTCAACCGCGACGAGCTCAACCGAAACAATCACGAACTACTCGACGACGAGCTCAACCGCGACCTATAATTTATGCCGTTCAATTATTATATTGTAAGATACGATCAGATAGTGCGCGCATCACAACTACCAAAATAGTATAAATATACATACACATGTGATGAGAAATCCATTTGCGCGTCCTAGATCCTAAACTTCACGTAATTGAATTACGATCATTCTTTCATTTATATTATACGTCACTTAATCAAAACTTTATATTTTAAGAAACTTTCTATTTTCGGAAAGTTGCCATTTTTAATAAGTCTCATCTTTTAATTATATTTATAATAATATTTAGTTATCTCATCGAACTTTCGACATTCAATTTGATCGTTTTTTACTCGTATCGGTTTTATACCCGAATATTCCAAAAGTTACTATATTTAGAATCTACTTCGTTCATAACAATCGTTAAGTTTAAAATATCACACTTGTAATAATAGTAACGTTTATTTATTTTTATAACACCCGACAAGTTTAGTATTAACCCGTTGACTTTCAAAAGTCAACGTTAGACTTTATTTGACTTTGACTTTTTATACATATATATTATTGAATCTGACCCGCTCCAAACGACACGACCCGTTTATATCACATTTTCTCACGACTCGTGACTCTAAAGAGATTTAATGCAAAACGATATTCGTGTATTACTTTTTAAGTTTTAGCCCGAGACCACGAAACTCGACAGAAAAAGACCAAAATGCACCTGTAAAGATTCTGCAGGAACTTGTGACATGTTTTAATAAAAGTGCAGAATTGTGACTTGATTTTGACCAGTTATTTCCTCGATTTTAAACGGCAAGCCACGCGGCAAAGTAAAACGACGGTCCGAGCAACTTTCGTTTTCGCCGGAAGCTGAAACGACTTGAAAGTGCTCAAATCGACGTTTTTGAATCTGCCAGCATCTAGGGCCAAACATCATAGCTGTTGGAAATTTTATAAAGTTTCACATCTTGTTTTCGGTCGTAACTTCTTCGTTATTAGGAGTAACGGGGCATTCAGAATACCAAAACGATCGTATAAATACCCTCTACCATATTTCAAAACCAAAAATCAGATTTCACAGGCGAGTTGCACATAGAAAGAAAAAAAAACAAAAATCTCTCCCCCTTAGGGGCGATATCGGCCGCCTCTTCTTATACTTTCCAGCCAAAAAATTCTCCCTTTCTTCCATCCCGTATACTCTACCTTTATGATCGATTTACTGTTTCATTATCTTGTTTATGATTTGTTTCTTGTATTCCTTTTTACTAAGGATTACATTAAATGACTTTAAACAGATCGTGGTATTGTGATTGGTTTTATTGGTATGCAATCGGTCTTAGGGTTGTTTTTCTCTAAGAAGAGGCGTGCAGATATTACATCTTAATTATCTCTTGTAAAATCCGGGGGGGGGGGGGGGGCCAGCCTTTTCAATCCATACCGAGAACCAAACCCTAATTTTTAGGGGTCGATTTATTATTGCATATTAATTTGGTTTCGATGTGTGTACGGCTGATCTGTATTTTTAGCATCAACTGATCAGATCTTGGGTTGTTTTTTCGATCTAGGTTCTGTGGTGGGTGATGAATATCTTGCCGTCGTATATGTCTGGTACCAAAAACCTAATTCGCTTGATTAGGGTTATGGTGTTGCTTGACATGATCCATGGCTAGTACTGATGAAACCCTAGATTATTCTAGGGTTTTTTTCCTTATGGATCTGGTGGTTGTTTGTTATGGAGAATGGATGATATTCCATGTGATGGATCACCTTACCTACTGTTTTAGGGTTTTGGATTTAGTGTTGACAAACCATTCGTTGATCTTTATGCTGAGTATCGTATTATCTTGATATTCTATGGTTTTAGGATGTCACATCTAGCAGTGTGGGATCACATATGGCGCATTCAAGGAGTCCTGGTTCTAGGGTTCTTACTTTCGGAGTTTCATTGTTTCTGGTGCGCTGTGGGTATGACAATGATTTCAGTTTGATCTTGGTAATCTTGATTGTTAATCGCAGTCATTGCATGTGCTTTCAGTTTCATTATCATGGTTATTGGTTCTTTTAATGATTATATTTTGCTAACAGGATCATTGGTACGACTTATGTCGTTATTGATCAACGTAGACCCTTTTTAGGGTTTTGATGTATGATAATGGGGACCTTCGGTCCTTATGATTACCCATGGGTTGATGTTTTGATTGGAGGCTTAATTGTTGTCTGTGGTCGAGTATATGAGGTTGTTCGAGAGGATGTGGGTTGGGAGAGGGAATGAGGCGTATACTCGTTGTTGTTGGTTTTTTCGGAATGGAAGTACCCCGGAGTGTTAAATAGTATGGTCAGTTCCTCTAGATATATTACTCTTATTTGAAGATGGAATGGCAGCTTGGGTGTTTTTGCTCTTGTATAAAGCATTCTCTGTCTGTGATGGTGGGTGTTTAGAGCTTGGAAGTAGAGTGTTTTCTTTATTCAAACACGTTTTATGATCACCTTTTGGAGATGTCATGTAGATTCAAGAGTGTGGTATGGTTGCTTGTCTTGAGCAGCCGTTTGTTTTGTTTCGTCTAATGTGGTGGCATGAAGACGAATTGGAAGTTCGTTTCTTGGAAGTTCGGTTCTGAGGACGATTGAAAGTCTATGGCGGATTTGAGGCGTAATATTTGTGATCTTTATGTAATCCGCATACATAGTAGGCATTTCGATGGGTGTGGTTAAGTCTCCCATTGAGGCAAGTTAAATTAGGATGACTATGCTTGTAATGTTTTATGTTTTTTGTTAGTTTCCTAGTTTATGGTTGTATGAAGATGATTGTTCTTTATTTGGTAGTTCATAAGAGTGCATTCATTCTAAGTTAGGTTTTGGATTCGTTGCACTTCATGTGCATGGTTGTTGCCCATGTAACGGGCTGTGATATAGGACGTCACCTATATCCATTGTACTTCAACATTTTTTTTGGTGTAATATATTTTTTTTTGGGTAAAAGGGACGACACCCCGGTAAAATGCATTACACCAAAAAAACAGTTAAGTACAACGAATGAGGATGAATTCCCTCATCTTAGCCCGTTACATAGGCAAATAAAAAAGCAACAAAAGCTACCACCCTTTCCGCTAAATAAGATCAACAAGACGATCTTAACAAAGCAAAAATAAATTACTTCCTACCACAACCTAAAAGATGAAAATCAAATTGATCACTAAATTCTTGAAACATGCCTGGATAGTCTTCAATTTGATCTATAAATTCATCCTGAAAATTAAAAGCCTCCTTTTTCCAATTGGTGTCCACCTCCAAACGAGGTGCTTGGCCTAGAACTTCTAGCATCGGGTAGAGAAACTACATCTTCATCCGTTTCTGAATTTGCGTTCATAACCTCCATGGTGTAACTAGATTTACCAAAAGAATCCTTAGCATCCGCATCACACCTAGTCCCACTATTCACCGAACTTGTACTAACTTTACTAGCAGCAATATTATCATCCATACACTCTGATATACACCCATTATTCCCAGAATTCGAGTTAATATCAAGTATTTTATCCTCCTCCATACGTTGATCCACAAACCTTTTTAACTCACCAAGATCAATATCATCCGAATGAAAACCAGGATCGGTTGAGTCAATAGGCGATTTGACATTATTTGTATCCTCATAAGACTTCGCACTATCAGTTTTAGTCTGATCAACATTAGGCATTTTTTGGACAGCACGATAAACAAGTTTTGTCTTAGGTTCAGTGAACCTAATTCCCTAAATTTGACTATGTTTAGCAAACTTTTTACCTTTATCCTTGTTCCTCTTGGTTTGCACCTTCCCACAAGCCGGTGCAACCACATCATCATTATCATCAAACGAACTCCTTTTAGCTTCTTGAGGCTTCATGGGACAGCTTGCATCCCCATGATCAAAGCATTTACATGTAGAATAGAATGGGGGAGCAATTCATAATCAATAGCAATGCAAACCTGTTCCTCTTCAATATCCAATGGAATTGTTGCCACAACAGAATCAACTAAAGGAGAGTCGGCTGAAACTTCCACAAGTGCTCTTGCATACGAGCTGTGTCCCCACGAGTTAAGGCATATATTATTCGTATGAGATTCATAACGAATAAGCCTCCCAACTTTAGAAGTAATCAAATTAAGTCCCACATGTGTGTACGCAACAATCGGAACATTATGCATTTTGATCCACAAAGGAAGAACCGAAGCACTATCCTTCTTCATTGGCTTATTAGTTTTCCAGACCTTAAGCATTATAGGGACCAACTTAATTCGCCATGGACCAACTAGCATAACCTGCTCCATACTCTTCTAGACTCGACTCGGAATAAGAAAAAACCCCCTGGTGGCATCATAATCCTCACTGTTAAGACCTGCTTAGCCCAAACATTCTAACATAATATTCCACCAATGGGTACGCTAATCGTTTACCAACAGAATACCCATACAGCGTGTGACTTTTGAACTGTATGCGGTATATTCATCATATATGTATATATCCAGTATAAGAATCAGTACATAACAAAAGAAGTAAGGGGCTGTTTGTTTGATGGATTTTACACTGTTGGACACGAATGATACCGTCAATTTGCAGTTTGGTTTGCTGATTGTGGAATGAAAAGATTCTTCTGACACCAAAAGTGATTCCACTATGTATACACGACTTTAATGAAAAACCCTGACAATCTATGTACGTCCATTATTCTCCACCACAAATGTTGTATGTATTCCATTAAATTATTATTTTCCATATTTTATTTTTATGAAAATAATATTTTAATTCATAAATAATTTAAAAATAAATATATTTTATATAATTACATATGTTTTCTCTCTCCTCAATTTCTTTCAAACCAAACCCAAATCCAAATCCGATTCTAACCCCGTTTACAAACCAAACGCACCCTAACTTTTTTACTTTTGCGAATGTTGCACAGGTGGCAAAATAGATGTTTGGCAAAGGCCAAGGAATGACAATGGGAAAATTTGGAAAAATGCAATTTGACGCTTGGTTTTGACCCGTTATTACTCAAATTTAAAAAAAAAAGAAAAAAAAAAAAATATTTTAAAACTATCAAGCCTCTTAGCAAAGTAAAACGTCATTCCGAGCAACTTTCGTGTTTCGTCGGAAGGCCGAAACGGACTCGAAAGTGCTCAAAACGGCCATTTAAAATTCTGTCAGCAACTAAATAACTATAAGAGCTGTTTGGAAGGTTTTCAAGTTTTCAAATCTTGTTTTCGCCGTAACTTCTTCGTTATGAGGAGTTACGGGACATTCGAATTACCGAAACGTACATTAGGACGAACTCTATCATATTTCTACATCAAGAATCAGTTTTTATAAAATCTCGAACCTCAAAATCTGAGCCAAACTTTCTGCTCGAAATTGTATTTTTAAAAACTCATTAAAACATCATTTTCGCTTCATAACAACTTCAAAATACACCTAGCTAACCTATTTTGATCATCCAATATCATATCTAATCTATTCTAAAAAACGCTAAAATTCATCTCGATTTCAACACATGTAATTAACGAGAACAAATCAACGCGAAAATAAATAAAATACAATTATTAAAAAATACTTACAAAGCTATAATAAGAAGACATAATACAAAATCGTCTCCTTCGCCCCTTTCTTTTCTAGCCGTGGGTTCGAACCAACCCAAAACACAAAACCTTAACTTTTTCAATTAAACCAACTCCCAAAATACATTTATCTACCATTTCTACAACCACTTATCAACCGAAATGGCTTGAAACTAACCCGAACTCTAACTTGAAAAATACCCATTGCATGTTATATATTTTTGGTGGAAAACGTAGGAAATGACGAGGGGATTAAGAAAATATAAGTTGATTGGATTGCATGTCATTTTTTCGGCGACCGGTGGTGGTTTCCGGTGGTGGTGCTCGACCGGATATTAGAGGAGGAGGAGAGAGCTTTGTTCTTATATAAAAAAGAAAGAGTATGTGTGTGTATTGTTTGGCTTATATAGAGTAAGTGTAGTTTGGGCTTTTGACACTTTTGGTCCCTCCCTCTTTTCTAGTTTAGACATTTGACACGCCAACTTTTTACTTAAATAAAAACCGACAAACGCGTCTCGGGATTACACTACCGAGACCATTTTTATTTCCGTCACGCTAAATTTAATTTAAAACATTTAATAAAAATGTTAACTCACGTCAAAATAAAGTTTTGACTCGGTTTCGGCTAACTCGGGACGAGGACGATAAAAATACAAATTATCATCATAAAAAAAATAACAACGAAGTGCGTCGAAATTTCTACGATACTCAAAACGCTTAACGGTCACGCGGTCAAACATTGACTCACGAAACATCAAAAATAAAATTTTCTAAGTTTCGTTCGAAATAAAATACGAAAATAATTATTCACGACAAATAGAATTTTAAATGTCGACGTTCGTTCACATGAACTAGTAAAATAATAATTATGACGTCGAATTCGCGATCGTCATACGCGTCGTAAAAATCGGGTTGTTACAATAAGCAAAACCGACAAGATAAGATATAATAGAGGTGCAACATAAGCTTGAGATTAATAAGATCACAATCATACCAAACACTTATTCATTATCATAACTTCACCGAGTACACATGAGAGATTTTAGCCTCTCATGGCTAGGTAGTTCATAACATAACTTGATTCAACTTGAACCACTCTAAACTACGAGGGTAACATAACAAACACACCCTAAGCTTTTGGGTTTGCTACCAAAAATATTTGAAAATCATACAATATCCGGTAAACATGAAAATGCAACTAAAACGGAATAACCTTGCCTTTTAGAGGTAGAGATATTTTGTTCCCGCCGCTATGCGCGGGTTTCCTACTAGTACATTTAATGTGTATTATGTGATACGAGTCCAAACATGTCTTTTCTTAGTACGGGTTGAAATGGATTAACCCAAATGAATATAGTTTCCGCTTTTTATTATATTCTATTAAAACTAAAATACAAAAGTATGATTACAGAAATTGATAGCAGTGGCAAAAGCGAGATACAAAGCAGTTGCACCATGTTACCGAGGATATGAACTATCTGGTATGCTGAACCTGAGCAGACCTCCTTTGTTGACTTGATTAAAGATACTGGGTCCATCCTAGATCATCTCAACATTTCTGAGGTTACATTTATTCATTTATGTATATGTCGAACATTTCATTCACTTATGCTTATTAACTATATTATAAAAAGAGGTGGTGGAATATTGTATTAGCCCCTAAAAAACATGTAAGCAATAAATAGTTTGTGACTGTTGTAGCTTTGACTATTCATTCACTCACTCTTTTACCCTCTATTAATTTACCCACAAATGATTTTCCAAGCACTTCGATAAAAAAAACTTTACTTCTAAAAATTTCGATTTAGGATAAACCGTACAAGATACATGTGAAAATGAACAAGTATCTGCTATGCGATAGTATCTACATTTATTTATGAATGGCTATATTGGGTTATGTTTGTTTCAAAAGTGTCATAGTACTAGGATTTCTTGGAGAGATTATTGAAACAAGTATTTAGATTGAAGATAGAACTAGAGAATTTTGAACCATGACAATAATATAATAGTACAATACAACTCAGTTTTGATTTTCCGTTTTACAATGGAGAACATGAGAAATGCTTGGTTGTTGACTAGACTAATCTTGGGCAAGTACATGTCGATAAAAAGGTTACAAATGAGGTTATGTTTGGTGGCGAAAGTGGTAATGCTACAGCCGCACTTTGGGCAGCAAACCAACTCCAAGAATGGTATCTTACATCATATTCATAGTTTTATGGTAGATTTTATGGGTTCTTTCTAAGATTTCAATTTTTTATTTTTTCTATAGTTTTTTTTGTGGTAAAGTTTGGATTTTTCACTCAAAAGTGATTCTTGCAGTTGTTTTCAATTCGTAACTTTGTTGGCTTGCACATTCTGATTGTTCTCCGCCTATATATACCTGCAAAATCTTATTTAATGCTTTCTACAATGCAGGTTTCAAATCAGCAGGATGCAAATCAAAGTTTTTCATGATTGGAAAAGACCCTGTTTTTAAATGGAATAGTGTTTGGACAGTAACTCCCACCAACTCTTCCACTATCCTCTTTTTTACACGCATCACGTTCGCATCTTCTCCATCTATAACACACAATTTCGTGAATCAGTAAAGCATCAGCACTAGAAACGCCTGGCGAATTGAGGTTACAGGTATGTTGTTTTGCTCTATTTTAATTTGCTTCTTGAACAGTTTCGCTGCATGTTGCCACAGTTTTATGGCTTCTGGTAGTGTTATTATAGTTGGAATTAATGTTGTTTATGTTACTGTTCGTATTGTCTCACACAGGAGTTATTGGTGGTTTGAATTATGAGGTGTTTGGTTAGTGCTTATACAAACAAGTGTGCTTCTTGGTTTATAATGTAAACATGGGAAAATAACCTAAAAAGTTAGTAACAACAGTAATTTAATTTTTGGTGTACTTGATGTACATGATGCTAATGTGAGCTCTTAATGGGCTCTAATGTGTAACCACTTTGAGCAAATCTAAGTATATGCCTTTGTCATATCAAAGTTCTTCTATGGGTCCATTATTATTCTCTTTCTTGTGGAAAACTAGAAGGGGGTTGAATAGTTTTACCGTTTTAAAATTTGCTTCTTTGAAATCTTATGTGAAGTTTGACAGAATTGAAGTTTGGTTAATAATCTAAATGAGTATGAAATGCAAAAAGCTAAAAGTTAGAGAGATAGAACTAAGACACAAGCGTTTATAGTGGTTCGGCTATAAGGACACCTTCCTTGCTCTACTCCACTCCTCGAGTTACCTACTCGAGAGTTAGTAAACACTAGTCACCAAACTCCTTCAACCGGCGGAGAAGCCTCACAACGTTGCTTACACCTTTTAACGGCACAAAGCTAAATACCAGATTCTTCACAAGGTAGAATCACACCAATATCACTACACTTGGTTTACAAATGATGATGAATACAACTATAACTACTATATGATGTACAAGAATCAAAAATATGATCTTGATAATGCAATGGAGATGTGAAGCAAGATACTCGGAACTTGATCGTCTCAAAG
Source organism: Tanacetum coccineum (assembly GCA_026074375.1). NCBI lineage: Eukaryota > Viridiplantae > Streptophyta > Magnoliopsida > Asterales > Asteraceae > Tanacetum > Tanacetum coccineum. The sequence goes on from BQNB010070621.1 coordinate 11,907, forward strand.
GGGTGTTTGGCAATTTCTTATTTGAAGAGAATTACCTACAAATGCTAAAAGAAACTAAACAAGAACTTTAGAGGAGAGAATGATCAGTAGATTAGAGAGATTAGTATGAGAAAAATGGGTGAGAAAAACATGAGAATTAGCTTGGTATTTATAGGCCTAAACTGCACTGTAGCTCGGTTTTTCCGGTTCCATTGCAGAATGGAACCGGCCAGTATAACACAAGCGAACCGGCAAGTACTGTACCCCGGTTTTCTGGCTTGGATAGAACCAGCTGTGTTAGCCAATGGAACCGGCTTCCTGACATAAAATCCGAATTTTGGATTGCCAAAGATTATATGTAATCTTGGTAGATTACCCTAAGATATGGTAGCGTGATTATGTCATCAATGATGTAAACACTTGAAGGTTCATTTACAAGTTTATGTAAAATATAATTCTATGTTACTAAATATGGAAAGATATACATTTTATAAAATTGTTTTGGTATGAAATGTGTGTGATTTAGGTAGTTTACTTAATGTGATTTTATGAGTTGTTATCAACAAAACATATCAAGATCGTAAAAGAGAAATAAACTTTTTTACCGGTTTATTTGTATTAACAATCTCCCTTTTTTGTTGATGACAAAACATAAACTTGATTGGAAGTAAACTAGCTAAATGTAACTAGGACTTAAGATTTTATTTGTAAATGATTAGGTTAAGTCCCATTTTACTTCTATTCTCCCCCTTTTTGTCGAAAACAAAAAGATTAGAGATGTAAAGTTAGTTAGAAGAGGAAGAGAGGTAAAAGTTAGATAGAAACATATGATAATAGATCTAAGTGTATCAAATTCAAGATCGAGTTGAATCGGTTTTAGCCGATATGCAATAACCCCCCTTAATGGAAGGTTATCGATAATGACTTGAGTACGTTGACAATGATTGCAAAACATTTCATGAGTGAGCATAGGGAAGAGGTTGTTGGGCCCTAGAGACAGAAGTTGTGGTGGTAATGGTGGAAGTTGTGGCGGCAATGGTGGGAGAGGAGGTTCCATGGCCGAAAGAGGTGGTGGTTGATTGGCCAAGCGTTTAATTGATTCGAATGACGGTCGAGGTGGAAGAGGATTGGTGGTTTTTGGAGGTAGATCTTCGAGAGAGTCAAAGAGTGCGTGATGAGAAGTGAGAGGAGTTGAGAAGATAAGCTCAACGGGGTCTAAGTTTATAGTTAGAGGGGAAGAGGTTTTTGAGGGGAAGAGGTTTTGGATGGTTGAGTTGGTGCCGGTGGAGGTGAGGTTAAAGGAGGTGTGGTTGACTTAGGAGTGGTTAATAGTTTGCTTGGGGAGATTCCCAGAGATGTGATGGGAAAGAGTGGCGGAGATACATTTGAAGTTGATGGAGGGACTGTTTGGTAGTCGGTTGGAGGGGATAGTGGTTGATAGGGATGAGATGCGAGACGGGGATTCGCAAAGCAACATGCTCGGACACTAATTCTAGCGGTACGTTTAAAGTTATTTGTTGATTTCTTCTCTTTGTTTGACTTAGGCATTGTAAGAGATTTTCTTGAAAGGGATGTGTGAAGGAGTGTTTAGGATAAGGCATCTATTTATAGTCTAACATTTTGGTAGAATAAATATGCTACTTCTTGTTTTGGTAAAAATCTAATCATTAGATATCCTTGAGGTCAACTTCTAAGGCCTATAATCTGATGTAGGGTGAAATTGGTGGGAAAAGGTTGAGTTTAATGTTTAAAATTCGTATTTGAAAATCCTGCACAATGTTGCCGGTTCCATTTGCAGAATGGAACTGGCTTTGCATTTCAATGGAACCGGCGACAACAGATGTTGCAGAAAACAGTTTCTAGTGTGTGCCTATATGAAACAATATGGAGGTGCGGTTATCTCGACTCAAAAGAAATAAAATATACATGTGAGATAACCCAAAGTCTCCTTGGTTTGATGTTGCTACGATTGAATGTGTTTGAAAATGTATATTGATTATACATTCCGTTTCTCATTCAAGAGACTTATGATGCATGATGAAAAACGTTTTTACTTTGTATTAAGCAATGCAAAAAATTGTATTTTGTGAATGTCCTAGTTTGTAAGAATGTTTTTAGCGAAAAATGCTTTTTGAGATTTGATGGAGAAAATAGATAAGAATTTTTGTGCAAGAACATGATAGTTTAAATATATGTAGAGTACTTATAGTAGGATGCTTGAAAATTCTCAAAAGTTTTGAGTGCAAGAAATAGAAGTCTAGACTCAGAGAGAAAAAGAAGGGATACATACCTTTGTATAATTTAGGTGTTTGGTTCCATGAGGCCGACAACTACTCTAAGAATGTTAAAGGGTTCTCTTTTGAGGGGTTTGGTTAGTATATCGGCTATGTTGTCTTCGGAGAAGGCCTTCTCAATTGAGATGTTCCCCTTTTGGACATTGTCACGAAGAAAGTGATGTCAGATTTCTATATGTTTGGTACGAGAATGGAGAACGGGGTTTTTACTAAGGTCGATGACACCTTTATTGTCACAAAGGACGGGTATGTCACCTAATTTTATGTCATAGTCTACTAGAGCTTGTTTCATCCATAAAGCTTGTTGGCAAGCTTTTTCGGCGGAGACGTATTCGGCTTCGGTGGTGATATGGCTAAGGCGATCTGTTTCTTGGAGAACGACGATGTGAGGCAACATCCCATGAATGTGCACACACCGCTTGTGCTTTTGCGATCGACATAGTCTCTCGCATGATCAGAGTCAGCGTAAATAATGGTTTGTACACCCATTCCTTTGGGATACCATAAACCTAAGTGTGTTGTTCCCTTAATATATCTAAAAATCCTTTTTACCGCTTCTAGATGAGAGGTTTTGGGATCTTCTTGAAAATGGGCGCATAGGCAAACACTAAACATGATGTCCGGCCGACTAGCCGTTAGGTAGAGAAGACTACCAATCATGTCATGATACTTTGTGTCGTCAACGGATTCCCCATCTTCATCCCGGGTGAGTTTGGTTTTGGATGACATAGGATTTTTGATTGGTTTGGAGTCTTCTAGGCCAAATTTCTTGAGCATTTCATTGATGTATTTGGATTGGTTGAAAAAGATGCCATCTTCTAGTTGTTTGATTTGTAAACCGAGGAAGAAATTTAATTCACCCATCATGCTTATCTCGAACTCGTCGTGCATGATTTTTTGAAAAATCATTACAATGGTCTTGACAAATTGATCCGAAGATGATGTCGTTCACGTAAATTTGGACAATGATGATATGTGAATCCTTTTTCTTGGTGAATTAAGTGTTGTCTACCAAGCCTATGGTGTACATATGGTCAAGAAGAAAGGCCTTGAGTCTATCGTACCAAGCTTTGGGTGCTTGTTTAAGACCATAAAGAGCCTTTTTAAGTTTAAAGACATGGTTGGGTTTTTCAAAATCGACAAAGCCGGAAGGTTGAGCGACATAGACTTCTTCGTATTTTTCATAAGGAATAACTTCTTCCTTACTGGTATCTTATTTTTAATGGTGGGTTTATAATTACTGATAACGCTCTAATTATACATGTTTTCGGTGGCGTTATTTATTCATATTTTATCATTTCTCGTGAACTTTCGATACTTAATAGCATGATTTACTTGTAGGTTCACTTGAAGACATCCCGAGCTCAAATCAAACAAATATCGAATACTTATACACTTCGAAAATCAAGATGCAAGAAAAAGATAAAGTCCCAAGCTGAAAAGTGCAATTGTGTGCCGCACTTACCAATTGTGCGCCGTACTTCTCCTCATAGTCAAAGAATTGAAGACTTAGTCAAATTAGTGCATTAACTCCCCAAGTACGCTGCACTTACAAGATTGTGCGCCGCACTTCCTATCTGGTTACGAAGAATAAATGAAGTCATAAATACTATTGCATTAACACCCTAAGTACGTCGCACAAATACTTTTGTGCGCCGCACTTCTTCAATAAACATTAAATTCTCTTCGCATTTAATCACCAAGTACGCCGCACAATTTATCTTGTGCACCGCACTTCCACCCTGAAATCAGCCTATAAATAGAACCAAATTCTCATACATTTCATATCAACTCATTCATATAACAATCTCATCTCACACACAATCATTTTCCTTATGACATCCTAAATCCTTCCTAATCATTCTTCAAGCATAAACACAACACCTTTTGAAGAATCAAGATCAAACAATCAAGAACGAAAAAGAACATCATCCTAGTTTATTACAATAATGAAGTTTCTTGTTGAATCAAGTTATGTTATGAACTACCTAGCCATGAGAGGCTAAAATCTCTCATGTGTACTCGGTGAAGTTATGATAATGAATAAGTGTTTGGTATGATTGTGATCTCATTAATCTCAAGCTTATGTTGCACCCCTATTATATCTTATCTTGTCGGTTTTGCTTATTGTAACAACCCGAGTTTTACGACGCGTATGACGATCGCGAATTCGACGTCATAATTATTATTTTACTAGTTCACGTGAACGAACGTCGACATTTAAAATTCTATTTGTCATGAATAATTATTTTCGTATTTTATTTCGAACGAAATTTAGAAATTTTTATTTTTGATGTTTCGTGAGTCAACGTTTGACCGCGTGACCGTTAAGCGTTTTGAGTATCGTAGAAATTTCGACGCACTTCGTTGTTATTTTTTTTATGATGATAATTTGTATTTTTATCGTACTCGTCCCGAGTATAGCGAAAGCCGAGTCAAAACTTTATTTTGTAGTGAAGTTAACATTTTTGTTTAAATGTTTTAAAAATTAAATTTAGCGTGACGAAAATAAAAATGGTCTCGGTAGCGTAATCCCGAGACGCATTTGTCGGTTTTTATTTAAGTAAAAAGTTGGCGTGTCAAATGTCTAAACTAGAAAAGAGAGAGGGACCAAAAGTGTCAAAAGCCCAAACTACACTTACTCTATATAAGCCAAACAATACACCAACACACTCTCTTCTTTTTTTTGATAGGAACAAAGCTATCTCCTCCTCCTCTAATATCGGATGGAGCAACTTCTACCGGAAAACCACCAAAAACCGGTCGCCGAAAAAATGACATGCAATCCAATCAACTTATATTTTCTTAATCCCCTCGTCATTTCCTACGTTTTCCACCAAAAATATATAACATGCAATGGGTATTTTTCAAGTTAGAGTTCGGGTTAGTTTCAAGCCATTTCGGTTGATAAGTGGTTGTAGAAATGGTAGATAAATGTATTTTGGGAGTTGGTTTAATTGAAAAAGTTAAGGTTTTGTGTTTTGGGTTGGTTCGAACCCACGGCTAGAAAAGAAAGGGGCGAAGGAGACGATTTCGATTATTGATCTTTCTTATTATAGCTTTGTAAGTATTTTTAATACTTGTATTATATTTATTTTCGCGATTTGATTTGTTCTCGATAATTACATGTGATGAAATCTGATTGAATTTTGCGTTAGACTAGATTAGAAATGATATTGGATGATCAAAATAGGTTAGCTAGGTGTATTTTGAAGTTGTTATGAAGCGAAAATGAGGTTTAATTGGTTTTTAAAAATACAATTTCAAGCAGAAAGTTTGGCTCAGATTTTGAGGTTCGAGATTTTATAAAAACTAATTTTTGATGTAGAAATATGATAGGGTTCGTCCTAATGTACGTTTCGGTAATTCGAACGTCCCGTAACTCCTCATAACGAAGAAGTTACGGCGAAAATAAGATTTGAAAACTTGAAAACCTTCCAAACAGCTCTTATAGTTATTTAGTTGCTGACAGAATTTTAAATGGCCGTTTTGAGCACTTTCGAGTCTATTTCGGCCTTCCGACGAAACACGAAAGTTGCTCGGAATGACGTTTTACTTTGCTAAAAGGCTTGCTAGTTTTAAAATCGAGTAATAACGGGTCAAAACCCAAGGTCAAAATCTGCATTTTTCTTAAAAGTGTCATAGTTCCTGCAGAAACTTGCAGGGGCATTTTGGTCATTTTCTGTCAAGTTTCGGGTCTCGGCTAAAACTAAGGGTGAGTTTGGTTTGTAAACGGGGTTAGAATCGGATTTGGATTTGGGTTTGGTTTGAAAAAAATTGAGGAGAGAGAAAACATATGTAATTATATATAATATATTTATTTTTAAATTATTTATGAATTAAAATATTATTTTCATAAAAATAAAATATGGAAAATAATAATTTAATGGAATACATACAACATTTGTGGAGGAGAATAATGGATGTACATAGATTGTCAGGGTTTTTCATTAAAGTCGTGTATACATAGTGGAATCACTTTTGGTGTCAGAGGAATCTTTTCATTCCACAATCAGCAAACCAAACTGCAAATTGACGGTATCATTCGTGTCCAACAGTGTAAAATCCATCAAACAAACAGCCCCTAAAAAGTTGTCCGGAATGTCGTTTTGCATAAAATCTTTTTTGAGTCCTAGTCGTGAAAATGTGATATAACGGGTCGTTTGGAGCGGGTCAGATTTAATTATATCTATGTATAAAAAGTCAAAGTCAAATAAAGTCTAACGTTGACTTTTGAAAGTCAACGGGTTAATACTAAACTTGTCGGATGTTATAAAAATAAATAAACGTTACTATTATTACAAGTGTGATATTTTAAACTTAACGATTGTTATGAACGAAGTAGATTCTAAATATAGTAACTTTTGGAATATTCGAGTATAAAACCGATACGAGTAAAAAACGATCAAATTGAATGTCGAAAGTTCGACGAGATAACTAAATATTATTATAAATATAATTAAAAGACGAGACTTATTAAAAATGACAACTTTCCGAAAATAGAAAGTTTCTTAAAATATAAAGTTTTGATTAAGTGACGTATAATATAAATGAAAGAATAATCGTAATTCAATTACGTGAAGTTTAGGATCTAGGACGCGCAAATGGATTTCTCATCACATGTGTATGTATATTTATACTATTTTGGTAGTTGTGATGCGCGCACTATCTGATCGTATCTTACGATATAATAATTGAACGACATAAATTATAGGTCGCGGTTGAGCTCGTCGTCAAGTAGTTCGTGATTGTTTCGGTTGAGCTCGTCGCGGTTGAGCTCGTCGTCGAGTAGCTCGTATCTGTTTCCTCGATGGTTTTTTGGATATTTCCACATTCCTATCGATCCTAACGATTAAGAAAAAACAACATTCACATGTCCCTTCGGTACATACGCTTATAGGCGAATGCCTTTCGGATTATGTAATGCTCCAGCTACATTTCAAATGTGCATGTTAGCAATCTTTCATTATATGATTGAAGAATCCGTCGAAGTATTCATGGACGATTTCTCCGTCTTTGGAAACTCTTTCGACAAATGCTTAAATAACCTCGATAAAATGATTACACTACTGATGTAGTAATTCAAGTTAAACAGAAACAACTCAATCTTGGAGTTGGACTGAACGAATGATCTTTAATATTGACTCTGCCATTAAACACTCTTATTTAAAAGATGGTACATGTTTTAGCATCGATATGATCGATGAAATATTAGAAGAAGATTCTGACGCTCTACTAAACGAAGGAAGCAAAATCCTTTATTCCATCGAAGGAACCATTCTCGAAGAAGAAATCTTTTTTGAATTCGATAAATTCATTGCAATGGCTTCAAATGAAGACTATGACTCTAAGTCAGATGAAGAAGAACCGAAATTTGAGAAGATCACCATCAACACAGATTATAAAATTAAGACATCTTTCGAGGAACCTCCTATGGATCTCGAACTCAAACCTCTTCCTGATAACTTGGAATATGTATTTCTGGAAGAACCCTCTTTTCTTCCTGTAATCATATCATCTCAACTCTCTGCTCAAAACAAAAGCAAACTTATATCTGTCCTTATATAAACGTGAAAGAAGCTATTGCCTGGAAAGCAACAAACATATTCCCTGGTATTTGTTCATCATTCTGCAAACACAAGATACAACTTTTGGATGACAAAAAACCAGTTGTCTAAAAATAAAGAAGGTTAAATCCAAATATGTAGGAAGTTGTTAAGAAAAAGTTCGTGAAACTCTTGGATACCGGTATTATTTATCCAATTGCCGATAGTCCTTGGGTCAGTCCTATTCACTGTGTACCAAAGAAAGGCGGTATTACAGTAGTCACAAATAAAAATGATGAACTTGTCCCAACAAGAACATTTACAGGTTGGCGAGTATGCATCGATTATTGTAAACTCAATGAAGCAACCGCAAAATATCTTTTCTCTTTGGCCGTTTATTGACAATGGTTGGAAAGACCTCCATGAAATAAATATTTTTGTTTCCTTGATGGTTTTCTAAATATTTCCAAATTCCTATCGATCCTATAGATCAAGAAAAAAAACATTCACATGTCCCTTCGATACATACGCTTATAGGTGAATGCCTTTCGGATTATGTAATGATCCAGCTACATTCCAAAGGTGCATGTTTGCAATCTTTCATGACATGATTAAAGAATCAGTAGAAGTATTCATGGATGATTTTTCCGTCTTTGGAAACTCTTTCGACACATGCCTAAACAACCTCGATAAAATGCTTCAACGTTGTAAAGATGCTCATCTTGTCCTTAACTAGGAAAAATGTCACTTTATGGTCAAAGAAGGAATTATGCTTGGACACAAGGTATCTAGTGCATGACTTGAAGTCGACAAAGCAAAAATAAACATAATCTCAAAACTTCCACCCCTTACTAACATCAAAGGTGTTAGAAGCTTTCTAGGACAATGCCAGTTTTAACCGACGATTTTTAAAGATTTCTCAAAAATTACCCGACCTCTAACTAAGCTACTCGAAAAAGATACTCCATTTTCGAATTCAATGATGATTGTCAAAAAACAATTCGAATATTAAAATAGAAACTCACATGTGCTCCTATGATCGTAAGCCCAAACTAGAATCTTCCGTTTGAACTTATGTGTGATGCAAGTGATTTCGCAGTTGGAGCTGTCTTAGGTCAAAAAGATGGTAAAAACTTTCACCCAATCTACTTCGCAAGCAAAACTCTCAACCCAGCTCAACAAAAATACACCATAACCGAGAAAGAACTTATGGCTATAGTTTTTGCATTTGACAAATTTAGATCTTATACTATCAAAAAAAATTGTTCACACTGACCACTCAGCTCTTAAACATCTGTTTAAAAAACAAGACGCAAAACCCCGTCTTATTCGATGGATCCTGCTTCTACAAGAATTCGATATAGAAATCAAAGATAAAAAAGGTACAGAAAATGTTGCTGCCGATCACTTATCTCGGATTGACAATAACGAGTCAAGTGATGACAGTGAGGTTGACGACAACTTTCCTGGAGAAACCCTTATGGAAATTAACACCAGAAATGAACCATGGTTCGCAGACTTTGCAAACTATTTGGTTGGTGATATTATACCAAGAGGGATGACGTACCAACAAAAGAACAAATTCTTCTCTGACCTCAAACACTATTTTTGGGAAGAACCTTACCTCTTCAAAGTATGTTCTGACGGTATGATCAGACGCTATGTATCTGGACCAGAAACCCGAACCATTTTAGATCAATGTCACCACGGACCAACCGGTGGACATTATGGACCGAACTTAACCGCTAAAAAGGTCCTAGATTCATGATTTTACTGGCTGACAATCATAAAAGAAGCTCATACTCTAGTCCGACTTTGCGAAGCATGCCAAAAGACGGGAAATATATCAAAACGTGATGAGATGCCCTTAAACAACATTCAAGTGTGTGAAATTTTTGATATTTGGGGTATCGACTTTATGGGACCATTCCCAAAATCACATAAGTTTGAATACATTCTTGTTGCTGTCGATTATGTATCTAAATGGGCCGAAGCTCAAGCTTTGCCAACAAATGATGCCCGAGTTGTTATTACCTTTCTAAAGAAACTATTCTGCCGATTCGGAATGCCCAAAGCTCTAATAAGCGACCGAGATACTCACTTCTGTAACAAGATAATGGAAAAGACTATAAAGAGATATGTAGTTAATCACGGTTTCTCTACATCATACCACCCTTAAACAAGTGGTCAAGTTAAAAATACAAACAGAGCCCTTAAAATAATTCTTGAAAAGACTGTTAAAGACAATCCTGCTATTTGGTCAAGAAAACTTGATGATGCTCTGTGGGCTTTTCACACTGCTTACAAAACACCAACCGGTACAACACCATACAAACTCATATATGGAAAGAATTGTCACCTGCCATTTGAAATTGAACACCGTGCATACTGGGCACTTAAGAACTGTAATCCAGATCTCATCGCTGCTAGAGAAAAACGAATGTTTCAGTTATACGAATTAGATGAACTTAGACATCAAGCCGAAACTCTGATCTCGCTGGTTAGGACCATACGATAAAAACAAAGAATGAGAAAAGAATTCAAACATGGAAACAAGGTTTTGCTCTTTTACTCAAAGTATAAATTCAAACAACCGAAACTCCGATCTCGCTGGTTAGGACCATACGTGGTGAAACATCAATATCCATCCGGATATGTTGAATTATATGGAAAAGATGGAAAAATATTTATTGTAAATGTCCATCGACTCAAACTATATCATGAAGAAGAAGATTATAATGACCAAAGGGAAGCATTCACTCCCTTCTTTCCCAAAGAATGAACTCCAGAAGCAGGAGTCTAGCTAACGACTCTCTTAAAAAATTAAGCGCTTCTCTGGAGGCAACCCGTGCTTTACTTAAGTGTGGAGGAGTCCCGTCTCCATACAACTCTATTGGTATCCTTTATTTATTTCTCTAAAAAAAACCCAAAAATATATTTCTTTTTGTGTGTTTTTGTATTTACTTTTATGCAGGTAATATAGCTTAAAGATTGGAAAATTATGAAGTCTGCTCAAGGATAGCTCTCTCGCAGCTATATATCTCTATGCCACGGGAAGTACCGTTTTCCTTTAATTTTCCCTATTGTATCTCTATTATCAGTTATCACATTGAGGGCGATGTTCAACTTAAGTGTGGAGGGGAGCCAAATAGGAAAAATTAATCATATCCCTTCGTGTTTGCCCAATTTTCTAACTGGTTTTATTACGATATATATATATATATATATATATGTTTCAAAATATAAAAAATGCTCTTAGTAAGGCAAGTCCAACCGGATTGACATTATAACTAGCACAACCTAGTTCACTAAATTGTGAGAATTATAAGCCTTAAAATATTCAGGTACCCACCTTTGGTACCTAAGATAATTGATGCCTTTAGCCTGTTCAAGTTAAGGTTTGAATGCAATTGCAAGTGTCTCATCCGTCGTTACGGCTGTGTATTTGTAATTTGTCAATTTTTCTAGAAAAGTGGTATTGGTTGATAATTATATTTGATTGAGCCGGTAATTTAGAAGCTCTAAAACTTGTGCTTGATCATCATTTACTAGACCGAAGTCTGATTAATCATATGTTATTAATTCCGCAAGTTTCTATTCTTGCAAGCACCCCCTTTAGTGCTAAGTTGCTGAAATACCTAAGTGAAGAAGTTAAAGTTGAAAGATGAAGTTCTGTGTCAAGTCTTAGTTATTATGGTAAAAAAATATATATAGTAGTTCAAAGAAATAAAGGCTTAAGTTCCGGCACACGAAGATTTGTATATGCTATTATCCCTCATCAGTATCAAGTTCTGCCCTTCGGTCATGTTTATGTGTCAAGTACAAGCATATGGTAGCTGTCTAGATTATGTCTGTGCAAATTGAGTGTCTTCACAGAAATATATAAACCCTATCTGAGTGGCTCGAGTGAATTACAAATCAAACACATTCCCTGTGAGGTGCTATGTTATATGTCTATGTCTGAAAAATTAATATGCAAGCTCTTGTAAAAATTCAAATTTTCTTCACGTCACGATAAATGATCTTATTTTCTCGCTTTGATTGCGTGAGGGCAAGCAATAGCTAAGTGTGGAGGGATTTGATAACGCCCTAATTATACATGTTTTCGGTGGCGTTATTTATTCATATTTTATCATTTCTCGTGAACTTTCGATACTAAATAGCATGATTTACTTGTAGGTTCATTTGAAGACATCCCGAGCTCAAATCAAACAAAGATCGAATACTTATACACTTCGAAAATCAAGATGCAAGAAAAAAATAAAGTCCCAAGCTGAAAAGTGCAATTGTGTACCGCACTTACCAATTGTACGACGTACTTCTCCTCAAAGTCAAAGAATTGAAAACTTAGTCAAATTAGTGCATTAACTCCCCAAGTACGCCGCACTTACAAGATTGTGCGCCGCACTTCCTATCTGGTTAAGAAGAATAAATGAAATCATAAATACTATTGCATTAACACCCTAAGTACGCCGCACAAATACTTTTGTAAGCCGCACTTCTTCAATAAACATTAAATTCTCATCGCATTTAATCACCAAGTACGCCGCATAATTTATCTTGTGCGCCGCACTTCCACCTTGAAATCAGCCTATAAATAGAACCAAATTCTCACACATTTCATATCAACTCATTCATATAACAATCTCATCTCACACACAATCATTTCCCTTATGACATCCTAAATCCTTCCCAATCATTCTCCAAGCATAAACACCACACCTTTTCAACTATCTGAGTAGTCATCTTTATTATCACTACTTATAAATTGTTTTCAACTATCCGAGTAGTCATCTTTATTATCACTGGTAAAACAAAAGTTATTTTTAAAATTGTTAAAGTCTATTTTCTTTCTGATTATTCGAATACTACTCAAATCCATGTGGACGACCTGGTCTTATCTAAAAAGATTATACTATATACGTGGGTTATACTTTTACCCATGTGTTTCCCTATAATAAAATTGGTATTTTCAGTCATTATAAATTTAAAGCTTTTGAAACACATCAATTACCATACACTATAATATGCCAAAGATCAATGTCCTTAGACTTCACATAAGTTTTAAAACGTTTTTTCGAATAGATAAAGCAATTTGCCTCAAAGAGAGGTGGTTGTTGCATAGATTGACCCTCCTTGTAGTTTTCCGAATCCATAATCGTTTTAAAGATTTAAAAAACAATATATTTTAAAAACTTTGGTAACCTAGCTCTTGATGCCAACTGCGGAAAACTAGAAGGGGGGGGGGGTTAATAGTTTTACCATTTTAAAATTTGCTTCTTTGAAATCTTATGTGAAGTTTGACAAAATTAAAGTTTGGTTAATTATCTAAATGAGTATGAAATGCAAAAAGCTAAGAGTTAGAGAGACAGAACCAAGACACAAGCGTTTATAGTGGTTCGGCTACAAGGACACCTTCATTGCCCTACTCCACACCTCGAGTCACCTACTCGAGAGTTAGTAAACACTAGTCACCAAACTCCTTCAACCGGCGGAGAAGCCTCACAACGTTGCTTACACCTTTTAACGGTACAAAGCAAAATACCAGATTCTTCACAAGGTAGAATCACACCAATATCACTACACTTGGTTTAAAAATGATGATGAATATAACTATAACTACTATATGATGTACAAGAATCAGAAATATGATCTTTATAATGCAATGGAGACGCGAAGCAAGATACTCGAAACTTGATCGTCTCAAAGGGGTGTTTGACAATTTCTTCTTTGAAGAGAACTACCTACAAATGCTAAAAGAAACTAAATAAGAACTTTAGAGGGGAGAATGATCAGTAGATTAGAGAGATTAGTATGAGAAAATGGGTGAGAAAAACATGAGAATTGTCTTGGTATTTATAGGCCTAAACTACACTATAGCCCGGTTCTGCCGGTTCCATTGCAGAATGGAACCGACCAGTATAACACAAGCGAACTGGCAAGTACTGTACCCGGTTTTCTGGCTTGGATAGAACCGGCTGTGTTAGCCAATGGAACCGGCTTCCTGACACAAAATCCGAATTTTGGATTGCCAAATCTTAAAAGATTATATGTAATCTTGGTAGATTACCCTAAAATATGGTAGGGTGATTATGTCATCAATGATGTAAACACTTGAAGGTTCATTTACAAGTTTATCTGTTTATGTAAAATATAATTCTATGTTAATAAAAATGGAAAGGTATACATTTTATAAAATTGTTTTGGTATGAAATGTGTGTGATTTAGGTAGTTTACTTAATGTGATTTTATGAGTTGTTATCAACAAAACATAGCAAGATCGTAAAATAGAAATAAACGTTTTTACCGGTTATTTGTATTAACATTTCTTTTCCTACTTCTTCAAGCGAAACATACTATTGAATCTCATTTAGGTCAATATTTTCTTTCTTTTCCTACTTCTTCAAGCGAAACATACTATTGAATCTCATTTAGGTCACTTTCTAAACTTATAAGTTTAAAATGTTAATAAGTGTTCTGTTAGCTTTGTAGTTTCTTAAAGTTATACTTATTTGCTTGAATTCATTCTAAAATGAACACTTAAAAGGAATCAGGTTATATATGATATGTTTTAGTGAGACTTTTGTTATGAATTTGTGGAAGACGTTATTCTACACGTAGGATTTGTTAGGTCTTATTGCGTTAGATGGAAACATAAGTCGGTAATAGTGCATCAGTCAGCAATGAGAATATCGCAGAATCTTAGGCGTATTACAAAAGTTATTACTACTCAGTAATAGTGCATTTTTTACATATATTAGCAAAGTCACAAATCACCTTTTAAATGTGTTTCTTACAGTGATATAAAAATGGGAGAAACGGGAATGGTCATATAGCAAATGGTGGAACAAGTAAGAGATTCAAACGACCAAATGTCTTTACTTCCGGGTAAGTTGACCTTCGAAATTCAGAAATTACTTTTATCGTTGCAGGAGTCGACAATAGTTTTTTAATGACAGACGCAAGAAGGCCAACATGAGGTTTGACCATTTTGTATGCACAATAAATTTATGGGTTCGTGTTTGACTATTATGTCCATTTTGTAATGGGCAGCAAATATATACCTACAAAGTCCCTTTAATTTTGTAATGAAAAATAGATCAGTGAACAATGTCTATTATAATGACACCACTAGGTGTAACTTTGTAGGTACATAATATTTAAACAATGTCGGTTGACTCCCTATAAATTATAGGATTCCTTATCAAAAAGTGTCCAGCCAACACAATGGAATATTTGCTCAAGTCTGTCGAAATATGCCATTTTTCTTTTTAGTCACGAAATTAAATATCGCATTTCTTTCAAAGAAAGGATATTAACAAAACCCGCCGCAGCAAAGCGCGGGTTTTCAAATCTTGTTCCATAAATTCCCCCAATTCAAGCTAACGAGGAAATAACGTATAACACCCTCATTTTAACAAATATAGCAGCGGAAGCTAATCTGGGGTATTACTTCATAGTACAATAGTCATAATCATAGAAAACGACTCATAAAGAGACGTTTTTGGAAAATTTAGTTATCATTCATTTATTCATCAGAGTTTTTACAAAAAGAGAGATCCCAAAATCTAGAAACATAAAGTTTGAATGATAACAGTTTAGCCATCTTCAAGTCCGTGCCACTCCGTGCCATATGTTGCTCAATTACCTGAGATAAACATGCTAAAAAGATCAACACAATGGTTGAGTGAAATTCATAGGTTTATGATAAATAGTTTGAATACAAGTCATCATAACAGTGGGTTACGTTGTTATACACCCATAATAGTAATAATTGCAATGTAGATACAATTATCATAGAAAACAGTATTATTGCCCTAAGCTCATGACACCGAAGCCTTGAGATAATCAATAATCACAAGTAGTTGCCCCAACGGGTGCCTTTGCCAAACACCCGCATAGATATTCAAATGAAGTGCGTTTGGTTACCAAAAGTACAGGTATACCAACGGGGGAGTTCAGTCCCAAATAGATCTATTCACAGCATTCGCGCTTACTCCGAAAAGTAATTAACGGTTCATGATAGTGGGGTCTTAATGGCAAAAGTAGGGACTTAGGCAATAATGCATCAGGATAGCATACAGTTGGAAAAATACTTGCATTCATGGTTTATAGCATGTATCCCCCTCACGGGTTTATGAAACATTTCAAAGATTTAAAATGCGAGGCTATGAACTCACCTTAACAGGGAAATCTGATTGATGGCAAAAGTATATCAAATGAAAGTAACGGCCTCGTCACGCAACCTGGGGTAATATGTCAAGTCTTAGTTTGATTGTTTATCTTTCAAAACTTCATGAAGTTTAACATTTGATTTATTAATTTATGGAAATATTGTATCACTGTTCGGGCCATCATAATTCAGAGGTCATGTAGTAAACGTTTGAGGAGCCAGGACACTTTAAATCGTAAATCCAGCAAACTCGTCAAAACGTATACCCAAATGAAACTCCTCACATGAAGCTCCCTAGTAACGTGATACGATAAGATTTTAAGTTTCTTCAAAAGCTAGTCGATGATAAATTACGTTAAATATATAACGTAATTGATTTATAATGCGTCGATCGATGATTAATAACGATAAATGTGTCGGGTTTTAATAAAATCGAGTCTTATAATATTAATATATATTTTTATAATTTATATAAAAATATTATATTTTATATTTTTAAGTTTGCAAAAATGGCAATATATACCCTTGATTTATAAACTTTTACATATTTAGTCCTTTATATATAAAGTATATATAATTTAAACCTTTAACTTTAGAACTTGGCAAAACAGCCCCTCATAGTTATATCTTTAGGAATATGACATTTTCAGCCCCTCTAGTTATAAATTTCAGAAAGTTACGATATATACCCCTATGCATGGAAAATGTATCGTTTTTAGTCCAAAATCCATAATATTGATATTTTTGATTTAGAAATCAATTTTGCATGTTATAGCTTATTAGAATAAGAAAAAATAAGATGTTCTAATGTAACAAAAGTTTAGAAAAAGGATTCGTTAGCTAGAAAATCAAAACGGGTCGTTTTTAGGGTTTTAACCAAAAACGCATGGGTTTGAGGATTCAAGGCTTGAACAAGAGTTTATATAGGATCTAACAAACCTTATGAAAGATTTAAAATAGATTATAAGTTTATGGAACAAGATTTTGAGCTTACTTGAGCTTAAATGGGTCGAAAAGAGGGTTTTAGGTTTGTACGCATAGAAAACGCCTTCAATGGCTTCTTTCTCTTGATTCTTGGCTTCAATTATGATCTTAGGGACTTCACTTGATCTTCCTTAGCTTTGTTTAGAACTCCATTGTTGTATATGATGAATTTTGAGGTGTGTTTGAATGGGGTGGGAGTTTCGGCTATATATAGGGTCGAATGACCCTTGGTGACCAAGTAACTTGGTGTGGTGGTCAAGTGTTGTAGGGAGATGACTAAGGGCTGCTAGTATGATGAGTATTGAGAGCTAGGAAGTATCACAGAGAGTGTAGAGAGTGGATGTTGTTCGTTATAAAGTGGTGACAAGGAGGTGTTTATTTACTTGGTGAGCAAGTGTGGTGAGTAAGGTGCTTGTGTGGTTGCTTGATGACATGGTGGATGAGTCCATGTGTGCTAAGTATGCTAGCTTGAGGTGCTTGTTTGATTAAAATGGGTTAAAATGAAACAAGGGGTGTCGGGTTGGTTTTTGTTTCGGTTTAGGGTTTTTGGTTTTAAATTCGAGTTAGGGTTAGGGTTTAAGATATATTAGGGTTTTAGGATTAAGGTTTAGTGTTAGGATTAGGGTTTAGGATTAAGGTTTAATGTTAGGATTAGGGTTTAAGATTGGGTTTAAGTTAAATGTTTTCGAATTAGGGTTTTGAACTAGTTTATGGTTTCGTTTAGGGTTTAGGGTTTTAGGATAACTTAGGGTTTAGGTTTAAGGTTTAGAAGTTGTGCATTGA
>BQNB010070622.1:0-33062 GCA_026074375.1 Tanacetum coccineum
GTATATCTTAATGATAAAAATTGGTTTTAACATGATTTTTGAGCCTAAAGTTAAATTCAAAGAGTCTAGTTTCTGGAAAATCCAGCCTCATGTCAATTGGAGGTCGGGGAGGTCGATTTTTAGATTTTATAAAATTAAGTGTTCAAATCTGGAATTTCTATCCGAAAAATTCAGTTGTAGTGTTTGATTTTTAATTCGAAAACCGTAAATCTGGTAAATCTTCATGATATTAGTTACATTCAGGATTTTTTTTAGAATTTTCTGAGTTGTCTAAGTTGGGTTTTTACGCGTCAACTGTACCAACCAGCAATTTTTGGAACCTTAAATAACTATTTTACCCTTTCCCTTTTCGGGTCTGACTTGACTTTTGACCCTTTTGACCTTTTTTTCAAGCAAAAAAACAATTACTGCGTAACCAAATTTTTTTTTCGGAACTTACTTTAATAATAAATCATAATTATTATTACATATTTCTCATTTATAAATTTTTAGAGTTTTATCTAAAATTTTTGGAAACCTTAATTTGGTCAAGTAAACTTTATTTTGGTAAAGATTAAAATGTAAGAACTACTTAAAAAAGATATGTAATATATGGTAATCATGGTTCTTGTATATTCGGTGAAGGTATTGTGATCTCTTGCTTTTGTGTTCATTTCTCTCCGATTGCTTATTCGTTAAGGTACAGATATTCCGTCCTTTTAGTAAGGACATCTCATGATTTGATTCTAATTTGTTTAGCTACTTGATTCATTTGATATTTCGTTTGATTTTCTATCCGTTCTTATGATCCATTTGATATTCATTGATAATCCGTTTGATTTGATATTCGCAATTATGATTCTGTTGATCCTTGTTTAAATATGATATTAGATCCGTTATTTTGATTTGATTATTAGTATCTTGTTCACTTATATCTTTGCTTTAATCTTGCTCGAGCTATTTGTATCTAGTCATGGAGGTACCATGACCATGTCATTGATACATACAAATACAATGTATTTTTGGTATGTTTTTAGTCGTTTAAGTCTGTTTAGAATGGAAAATGGTATGTGTAATTAAACACATATCAGTTGGCAAGTTACAAGTTGGAAGGAGATGCTCTCAATTGGTGGAAGGTTTTTAAACAATCCAAAGGAGGTGAGACATATGTGGCTACCTTGTCATGGAAGGATTTCCATAACATCTTCTTTTTGCAGTACTTTCCCAGGTCTGAGCAACATAAGTATGAGAGGGAGTACCACATGATTCGTCAGAGAGATGGAGATACCGGTGGTGAGTTTATGAAGAGGTTTCACAGGTTGACAGGTTTTGTGGGTAATAAGGCAGGTCCTCTAGAGGAACATGCCAAGCATTTTAAGTGGGCACTTTCTGATTGTATTCTAGATGGAATAGTGAACATGGAATTTGCTGATGTGGCTCAAGTGGCCAATGCTGCTAGGAACATTAAGATTCTCCGTGAGAGGTCAAGTCAGAATAACAAGAGAAACCGTGATGGGGACTGTATTCGACCGACAACTCAGCGTAGCAATCAGAGAGGGTATGATCAGAAGAGGTATGACAGGCGTGGTTATGACAGGCAGGGTAACAATCAGAGGGTTTATGATTAGAATGGTTATGACGGTCATAGTTATAACAGGCAGAGTGGCAACGGTAATCAGAAGTCATGCAAGAACCAAGGTCAGTAGTACAACCGTTCTTCTGGGTCTTCAGGTCAGAAAGGATACCCGGACTATGCCTCCTCTCCTCCATGTGACACATGTGGGAAACTTCATCCGGGAAAGTCATGTCACAGAGTTACTAGAGCTTGTTTCACTTGTGGTTTGACTGGGCATATGGCCAGGGATTGCCCTAAGAATGGTGGAAACGGTGGTAGAGGAAATGGGAACAACAAGCAACCTGCTGCTAAGGGGCAAGTATTTTCTTTGACCAAGGATCAGTCGGCTAACTCTTTAGGTACCATTTCTGGAACTCTCTTCTTGAATGGTCATGTTATTTTTGTCTTATTTGATACGGGTGCAACACATTCTGTGGTTTCGGTTTCATTTGCTAAACACATTAGCATCTCCCCTACGCTACTTAATTATACCTTATCAATATCTACGCCTATGAAAAGTCTGGTGATCATTGACTACGAATATCAGAACTGTCCGCTTCAATTTGATGATAAGATTCGTTTTGCTAATATGTTTCCTTTGGATATGAATGATTTTGATATAATTCTGGGCATGGATTGGTTGACTGAACATCGCGCCACTATCGTTTGTCATACCAAACATGTCATCTTTGGTGATCTGGATAACCCTGAATTCATCTACCTATTTCAATTTTGATTTCAATTTTGAGGACGAGATTTTCTTTTTAGAGGAGAAGAGTTGTAAAACCCAAAAATTTGGTTTATATTTTTATTTCACCATTTTTAAGATAACGTAAGTTTAAATAATAAGTCTTTAACAATAAAACCTTAGGTTATAATTATTTGTGTATTATAAATACATAACATAAGGTAATTGTTTTAAAAAAATAAGATATATATATATATATATATATATATATATATATATATATATATATATATATATATATATATATATATATTAAAATCCCCCCCACCTCTAGAAATATATTTTGCTTTTGTTATTTTGTTTATTTACTTTTCTTTTGTTTATAAAACCTATTTTAAGAAATAAGAGTAAAAAGGTTTTTAGCAAATATTGTGTAATCTTCAAAAAAGAAAAGAAAATATTTTGTTCTCCCTCTTTTCCTTCATTTAGTTCGGCCCCTATGGGGTATTATTTACTAAAATCTTTTATTTTTGAAGCTTAGCTTAATTTAGGAAAAGAGTGTAGAAAAAAGGAGATCAAATCTTTTATTTTTCCAAGAAAGTTATTTGTGTCTTTCCCTCCCTTTTCTTCTTATATAGCCGGCCATATTCACTCATCTCCACCATTATTCTATCAAAAATATTACTCCAAAAACTTGTGTATTCATCCATAGAAGTTGCAAGGAAGAAGAAGGTGTAGGTGATTCCAGTTGGTTATTCAAGTTTTGGTGCTTGTGGTGTAATTCTTTGGTGTTCTTGGTGTGGTGTTCTTGTTCTTGTATCCATCTTAATCTTCGTAAGTATTCCATGTCCCTTGTTTCATCTTTGTATTCCATGATTCACATAAAATATTCATAAAAACCTAAAAAACGTAAAGAAAACATGTGTTTTGTCTTAATCTTGTTAAATTGAAGGGCTTATCTTGATAAAATGGTGTAATAACATGTATGAAACCCAGTATCATTAATGGTGTAATTAATAAGAAACTACAAGATTAGAAACCTTAGGGTTTGTTTTGATTGGTGAAAGTTAGGTTTTTATGTTTAAATATTCTGGGCAGAATTTTGGACATGTTCAACCGGGGTGTATCTCTTTGAGCCTAAAGTAAAATTCAAGGAGTCTTTTTCTGGAAATCCGGGCTCTGTGTCAAATTGGATGTCGTAAGGTCGATTTTTAGATTTTATAAAATTAAGTGTCGAATCTGTAATTTCTATCCGAAAAATTCAGTAGTAGTATTTGATTTTTAATTCTCAAACCGTAAAGAGTTAGCCTCTAAAATTTGATTTGGAAAATATTCACATCCATGATTTTTTTCAAAATTTTCTGAGTTGTCTAAGTATGGTATATACGCGTCAACTTTTCAAAGGTTATGTCAGTCAATTTCGGGATCAGTTTTGGTAACAAGGGTAAAAGGGGTATGTAAACTTAGAAATAAAATCAACCAAAAATCAGGGATATATTAGACATATATGGGAACCTCTGTAATTTTTGGTATATTTTTAAAAATGTGTTTCTTTATGGGTTCCTTTTCAGCTTGGAAACTTAACCTTAAAAAAACTGGACAGTAATTCTAAAAATTTTAGGAAACCCTAATTAGGTCACTTAAACTCTATATATGGTAAGATCAAATGATAAAACTTATAAAATAAGATGGATAATAATATGTAATCATGGATTTATGTAGATTCGGTGAAGAGGTTTGAACGTTTGTCTCATGTTCGATCTCGTTCCTTGCTTCAGTTTGATTAAGGAACGATATATTTCCGTGTCTTTTAGTAAGACACCTACATGACATGTTTCTCATATGTTTTAGCTAATTTGATTGGTTTGAATTTTATTCTATTTGCTATCCGTACTCATGATTATCCAATGATATTCGTTATATTTTGTTTGATTTTGATATTCACAATTATGATTAAGTTGATATCTTGTTGAATATGATTGATAAGAACTGTTCATTGCCTTGAACCATATAGTATCGTTGTTCACTTATATCTTCTGCCTAAATCTTGCCCGAGCTATTTGAACTAGTCATGCAGGTACCATGCCTATGTCATTGATGCACCAATGGCATGACACTATCTGTGGCGGTGTGATTGGTCTATGGCATTCTCTTTTGAATGATGGCCTTTGATTATTATTATCTTACATTTATGTACACTCGTCATTGTACTTGTGTATATGGATATGACTTTGTTTTGCAGGGAGCGTATGGATGCATCCTAGGTACTTTGTTCCATTCAGTTCAGGTAAATGGTTGTGTGTGTGCTATACATCCCATATCACATTTGGTACATCAAGGAATGCATACATGTGTACATTTGATTATGTGACTATTTGATTATATCTGTTTAAGGTCTATTCATGTATCATGTTTAGACATTTATCTGAGCTCGTGTTCATTCCTTTGTTGTTATTGATTCTTATTCATTCGATTCGTATTTCGTATGATATTTGTTTTAGTTAGGGTTTCACGGTGATTCTCGTTTTCATATTCATTCTTTTGTCTTTTTCCATCATTATTATATTGTTCACTGAGCTGTTATGCTCAGCCCCGGCGTTTTCCTTTCTTTCCCTGCAGCAGGTAATAATCGAGAAGCTAGGATTTGAGTTTTTATATAGTGAAGCCTTAGAGGACCACCCTTGATAGATTCCCTTGTTTTGGATTGTATGTTTAAGACTTATTTTTGTTGGAATATCCCTTTTCATTAGTCTTTGTTGGAATATAAATACTTTTGGAAGCCATTTTTGTTTCATGACTTAGTATTTTTATTAATAAAGTCTCCGCTTGCATTTATATGTCTGATATACACCCATAATGTGACTCTTGGACTCTTATATCAGGATCGTGATGTTACAATTAATGGTATCAGAGCCAGTTGAACCCTGTAAAACGCTAGGTTATGACCGGATGGGATTGGAGACATTAGTGTTTCCTTTGAAATGATCCCGCTTCCTTTCGTATTTGATTTACTTTAAATAGTCTCGTTGTTTCATTCATTCGTTAATATCGAAGTATTTTTTTTCTTTTACTAAGGAACAGCCAGCGAACCTCTTTCAGGTACCAATTTCGGGAACCTCTCTTTCTTGAAGGTCGGTTGCTTGTATTTGTCTTATTTGATACGGGAGCAACACATTCTGTGGGTTTCAATTTCATCATTAGCTAAACAATACACTTAGAGAGAATCTTCCTTTCCCTAACGCAACTTAATTATACCATTATCGATATCTAACCCTATGAAAAAGTTCTGACTCAACAGAATATCATATCTTCGCCTCATTTGAGAGATAAGATTCATATTTGCTAATATTGCTTGCTTCCCCCCTATAAATGAGTGACTACCTTCGATATTCTACTCTTGGTAAAAATTGGAGTTGACTGTTCTTATATTATACTCGTCCCCTATCGTTGTCATACCAATCTTTCAATCTCTTGTTAATCTAAATAACCCTGAATTCCATCTATCTAACCCTATTTTCATTTTCCATTCAATATTCGAGGACGAATTTTATGCGTTTTTAGAGTGGGAAGAGTTTTAAAAAAAACCAAAAAATTTTGGTTTTCATTTTATTTAATCATTTTTGAAATATAACCTAAGTCTAAAAGTTAAAATTAATAAAGAATTTGACCATTTAAAAACCTGTAGGTTATAATTATTTGTGTATTATAAAATACATAACATAAGGGTAATTGTTTATTAAAAAATAAGATATTATATATATAAAATATATTAAAATCCCAAAATCCCTTCCCCAAATCCCAAAATCCCCCCCCGCCCCCCCGCGCTCCGGTCGGCCCCTCTAGAATATATTTTGATTTTGTTATTTTTTTATTTACTTTTCCTTTTGATTATAAAACAAACCTAAATTTAAGGAAATAAGAGTAAAAAGGTTTTTTTTTTTAATCGCAAATAATTGGTAATAATTCAAAAATGAAAAAGAAAAAAATTTTGTTCCCTTCCCCCCCCTCCACCCTCCCCCTCTTTTCCTTCATTTTAGTGTTTAAGAGTCCCCGGGGGCCCCCTTATGTGGGTATAATTACAAAATCTTTTATTTTTTGAAGCTTAAGCTTAATAATAGAAAAGGAGTGTAGGTAAAAGGAGATCAAATCTTTTAATTTTTGCAAGAAAATATTTGTGTTCCCCTTATTTAATCCCCCTCCCTATTCTTCTTATAAAAGCCGCTAAAATTCACACATCTCCCACCATTATTTATCTCAAAAACCTTTACTCCAAAAAACTTGTGTATTCATCCATTAGAAGTTGCAAGGAAGAAAAAGGTGTAGGTAGATTCCTGTTGTTTATTCAGGATTTTTGTGCTTGTGGCGAATTCTTTGGTGTTCTTGGTTAAAAATTCTTTTGGTTTTTCTTGGTGTGGTGTTCTTGTTCTTGTATCCATCTTAATCTTCGTAATTATTCCATGTCCCTTGTTTCATCTTTGTATTTCATGATTCACATATGAAGTTTTTATAAAAACATAAAAGATTGTAAAGAAAACATGTGTTCTTAATCTTGTTAAATTGTAGGGGTTATTCTTGTTAAAATGGTGTAATAACATGTTATGAAACCCTAGATATGATTAATGGTGTAATTAATAAGAAACTACAAGATTAGAAACATTAAGGTTTGTTTTGATTGGTGAAAGTTAGGGTTTTTATGTTTAAAATTTCTGGGCAGAATTTGGGTCATCAACAGGGTGTATCTTGATAATAAAAACATGTTTTAACAGGATTCTTGAGCCTAAAGTTACATCAAGAGTTCCCCTTATTTCTGAAAAATCCATGCTCAATGTCAATGGGGTGTGACGGGAAGGTTGATATTTAGATTTAAAAGATTTAAGTGACGCATCAGGAATTTCTATCCAAAAAATTCAGTAGTAGTATTTGATTTAAAATCTCAACACGTAAGGAGTCTAAAATTTGATTTTGGTAAATCGTTCATGTATTAGCTACATCCATGATTTTAATTAGAAATATCTGAGTATGTTCCCTAAGTAGGGGTTTTTACGCGTCAACTTTTCAAAGGTTCTGTCAGATTAATTTCGGGATCAGTTTTGGTAACAAGGGTAAAAGGGGTATGTAAACTTGGAAATAAAATCAACCAAAAATCAGGGAAAAATTAGACATATATGGGAACCTCTGTAATTTTTGGTATATTTTTAGAAGGTGTTTTTATAGGTCTTTTAAGCTTGGAAACTTACCTTAAAAACTGGACAGATTTTGAAAATTTAGAAAACCCTAATTAGGGTCACTTAAACCTGATATATGTAAGATCAAGAGATAAAAACTTATAAAATAAGATGGTATAATAATATTTAAACATGGATTTATGTAGATTCGGACGAAGAGGTTTTTTTGATCTTTTTGTCTTCAGTACGTTCTCTAGTCCTTGTTTGTTTGTTACGGAACATATTTCCCGTTCTATTTAAGTAAGGACACCTCATGACTTGTTTCTCATTTGTTTCAGCTACTTTGATTGGTTTGATATTCCGTCTGATTTGCTATTCGTACTCATGACTCATTGATATTCATGATATTCTATTTGATTTGATATTCGCAATTATGTTTCTGTTGATCCTTGTTTGAATATGATGTTAGATCCGTTATCTTGCCTTGATCATTAGTATCTTGTTCACTTATATCTTCTGCCTAAATCTTGTCCGAGCTATTTGAACTAGTAATGTAGTACCATTACATGTCATTGATGCAAAAACCATGGATGACACAATCTGTGGCGTGTTATTGGTCCACAGCTACCTTTTTTAATAATGTCCTATGATTATTATTACTACATTTATGTACACTATTCATTGTACTTGTGTATATGGATATGAACTTTGTATGCAGGAGCCGAAGTATGCATCCTAGTACAATTTGTTTCAGTTCAGTTCAGTTAAATGGTTGTAAGTCTGCTTATACAACCCCATATCACATTTGTGTACATCATAGAAAGCATATCTGTGTACATTTTAATATGGACTATATGATTATATATGTTAAGGGTTTTATTCATGTATCATTTTAGGCACATTTATCTGAGATCGTGGCATATCCTTTGTTGTTCCTTGATTCTAAATCAAGAGTGTTCGATTCGTAATTTCATATAATATTTGTTAGGCAGGTTTCTCGAGGATTATTCGTTACATTCATTTCTTTAGGTCCTATTCTTTTTCTTTCCCTCAATATTATTATATCAGTTCACTGAGCGTAGCTCTCCGCAGCCACAGCGTTTTTTCTTTATCTTGGCAGGTAATAAGCGAGAAGCTAGGATTTGAGTGTTGAGAGTAGGAAGCTCTTAGAGGACCGACCCTTGATATATTCCCTTGTTTGGATTTATGTTTAAGACTTATTTCGTTAGAAGATCTCTTTTCATTTAGTCTTTGTTGGAATTTAATACTTTTGGAAGTCAATCATCAAAAACATCAAGTATGAACAAGTCTTGCATGATGAACTTGAGAAGATATTGGGGTTTAACACACGAATAGACAGCGAGTGATATTGCTAAAGCTATAGATGATATTTTCAAGACAAGAAAAAAAAGATTAAAGAAAAAGCAGAGGATCTAATGAAAAACTGAAGCCTTAGAAGAAGAAAAAAGAGAGTGAGAGATTTTCATCTAAAAGAAATGTCAAAAAGCTCAGGCTACATACTAAACAAACTTAGTACTGGAAAGGCAATCAGTTATTACTATGATAGCAAACTGTTAGTACATATGGGATAAGGTCCATCTGTTAGTACTGATAGGCCATCTATTAGTACAGATAGGGCTCTGTTAGTACTTGCAACATACCATTAAAGCTATTTCAATTGCTAGTACAAGTCCACAGTGCAAATGCTGTGAATCATCATTTGTCATCTGGAGGAAAAAAACCTATTAATGCATCTACCTCCCTAATGCTGATTTACGCCATTGATCCAAATATTTGACTTGGAAGAAACTTCTGATACTCTTCCTTCCAAATGATGGATATATCAATGGAGCTTATGATGATGATAGAAGATGTGGGTGCATGGCTGATTTTCAACAACATGGATAAAACACTATTGAATTGTCAGTCCTATTCCCACACTCAGAATTCATAAGGATCATCCAAAAGGACAAATTCTAGGAGATCCTACATCAGCAGTTCAAACAAGAGGGAAGATTCAAAAGGCTTCTTCAGCACAACAAGCCTTGGTAAGTTACATTCACAAACAGAACAGAACAAATCACAAGGATCATCAGAACTGTTTGTTTGCATGTTTTCTCTCTCAAGAAGAACCCAAGACTATATCACAAGCCTTACAAGATGAAAGTTGGGTTGAAGCAATGCAAGAGGAATTGCTTCAGTTCAAACTACAGAAGGTTTGGGTACTTGTTGATTTGCCATATGGGAAAAAGGTAATTGGCACAAAGTGGGTCTTCAGGAATAAGAGGGATGAGAGAAGTATTGTTGTAAAAAACAAAGCACGACTTGTAGCATAAGGGTTTAGACAGGAGAAGTATATGATTATGATGAGGTTTTTGCACCTGTTTCCAGAATTGAGGCAAATTAGGTTATTTTAGACCTTTGCATCAAAATGGGATTATATTGTCTACCAAATGGAAGTTTAAAAGTTGGCATTTCTCTATGGCACTATTGAAGACGAAGGTGTATGTCCATCAACCCTCAGGCATTGTGAATCCAGCTAAACCAAACAAAGGTCCTATAAGGAATCAAAGCTCATTTTATGGTCAACATCAAGCTCCTAATCTTGGTATTAGAACAGCTATTCTTCTTTTCTTGATGGAAAAATGGATCAGAGAGGTACCATAGACAAAACATTGTTTATCACGAAGAAAAAGAGTGACATTATGTTAGTCCAAGTGAATTTGGATGACAATAAATTTATTAGGTTCTACAAAGAAGTCCTATTTTGACAGAGTGTTGAGAGACTGTCATGCAATAAAAGATTCCAAAATGAGCACCAAGGGTGAACTCCAACTTTCCTTTTTTTTTGTGGACTATTATCAAGTGAAACAACAACCCTGATATGGAATTTTAATTTAGTCAGGATAAGTATTGTAGATGACATCCTCCTTAAGAAGTTTTAAGTTTTCTGTCCATCAGAACGAGCTACACTATACAATACTCCTATTGAGGATCTACTAAGCCAATGGTCAAGGATGAAGATGGTTGAAGATGTAGATGTACATGTTCCTACAGAATCATGATAGTGGCACTTATACAATTTATTAAACTACCCATCAAGGCCAACCACTTATCAATTGTTTGCTCTCTGCTGTGTCTAGTGCCTTGGGCAAAGGTTTATTTTAAAGAAGTTCACAAAAACTAAACCAGCCAAAAGGTTAGTTCACACTTATATGCAGTAAAAAGGATTTTTAAAGTACCAGCCCAACCTCAAAAAAAAACCAACTCAAACAAGACAATCAACCCAAATTTATGTTATGGGTATACACTAGGGATTCACACATTTTGTTTTTGAACTTGAAAGCATACTCAAAATAGTATTATGGAGGATCCGCCCCGGTGGTCCCAGGAGAGCCGCCGTCCGGGGGGCCCGTAAGTCCAGGAATCCCGCCCGCCGGCCTTTGACATAAAAATAAAACCAAACAGATGGATGTCAATTTCTGCAATTTTCTTATTAGAAGAATGATATCATGGCAATGCAAAGAAAGCATGAAAGACTATTGGTGGCAATAATCTACTGAAAATGTGGCATAATATCTTCTAACTACATCACTGGAGATTGGCAGAATATTGTTTGCGGTTTCTAACCGGTCAGGGGGGTGCCGGCTGCTTCCTAATATTGTATATGATGAGGGCAAAGTACTTAGATTGAGACAAGAATCAAAACAAATATGGATTAATGTGGTTTCCTTCAAATTGCATGAAACATCACAACAACGAAAATAACGACCACATACTAATACCAAATCCAAATTGATAATAAGAGCACTATAAGAGTTATCAAGAAACCTGTTGCTTACAATGTCAAAGTACCAAGGCAAATATTTAAATCTACGTTTCCATTTATAAGAGAATTGTTTATGAGAAGAGACCGATAGAGGATATCAAGATTTAACACACAAAAGTATTTCTTATGTTGTTGCAAAGGTTCACTCAGGAAAATAAACAGACTAACTCAAATACAAGTTAAATTTGCATTTCACTCTAAAACCAAACCTCATATGACAATGAATTCCATATAAAAATGGTTGCTTAACCAGCTGCACAAGAAAAACCTTCTGAAAGTTCTCCCATAACAGACAATTATATACAAGATACATGAAGAAGTTATTGTATAAGGAAGGACAACATCAGATCCAGAAAAACAAACATAGTCTCGTACGAACTTCCTCATAAAGCCAAAGCTTCCTGGATCAGGGGTGGTGCTAAGACCCTTGAAGTTGAGATGATAATCATCTCCCTGAAGAAACAAAATCTTAAATCTTCCCCTTGACTTAAGATAAGAATTAGAATCCTTGACATGTCACCACACATAATAAGCTGCAAATCAATAAACATGTAATCTTCTTCCCCTTTTTGTAATCATCCAATAGGGGTCATCTGTAGATAAGCAACTTGTGAACACTTCCCCTTAAGTGGTACATGTAGATGGTTAAACATGTTAACAATAAGCTTCCCCTGAAAGTATGCTAACCATCTCTTGAATCTCGAACTCAGTAGGCTCTATGTAGTGATCACTGATGAAGAAAATAGAGTATAACGAATTTGTTGAAGAAGTTGAATGTCCCAAACTTGTGTCTTATGTCTTGCACTATCCACGTGACGTCAAACTTATACCAAGACCAAAATATAAGTAGATCGCAATCTCTTGACAAAATCCTCAACTATATGAGACACTGAGCACTACAACGTAACTCCTTAAAGTGATAGCAAATGTGAGCATTGAGCACCATAAGAAAAATCACACACCTTTGCTAGATTTGTCAAGTCTTCGTCAACACCATTGTAAGCACGAACAAGTTATCTTTAAAGTCATAGCCTGCAAAACTATACTTTAAGATATGATAAGACACGCATCTGTGAAACTCAACTACAACATCAAATGAGTGATAATCAACCGTCTTCGTAATCACATCTTCAATAAATCTCCAAAACGAGCCATAAAATCAATAAGAATAAACTGTTGTGAATAACAGTTCCATCCGAGATCCAAAACCATCCAAAAACCAACACCAAGAAACCCTTAATAGTAACAATGATTTATAATTGTATTGCATACCGAAAAAGGTAGAGAGGACAATTATAATCATTGTTATATCAAATAAACTTCAAAACCCCATAAAACTTTTTACCACAAACGAATTCTTGAAAATTAGGGTTTATGGGTTTCTTCAAAAACCTTGTATGATCCTAGATATCAAGAGCAACCTGCTCTGATACCAATTGATAAGATCGTTTAGCCCATCTAGGATATGTTTTACAAATAACTTATATACGCAGCGGAAATTAAAGAACAATAAGTTATAAAACAAGGTTTTAACCAAACGTTCATGCCTCAATATTATTAGTACGTTACCTAACTGTAACATGGATCCTATGATCCTTGAGGCTACTAATACATATAGACGACTATAACACGTCTATAAACTAACTACTAACTATTACATAAACTAACTATTAGACTCTCATTGGGAGAGATCTAACTATGATGGATGCCTAAAGTACATACCTTAGACCTCCTTTTATAGTATAAGGAGTCAAGGTTTACATGGAAACTAATAATGATAATAATGATAAAATTAATTATCTTTGACCAATTAATAATGATAATAATGATGAAATTAATTATCTTTGACCAATTAGTTATTCAATCATTATCTTTGACCAAATCTTTTAATTCTTATCTTTTGTAGTATTCTTTGACTACAACTTTGGTCCTTCATGTTTCCATCTTGTTTCATTCGTGTTTTGTCTTATCAACTCAAAATATAATTCCCAACAATCTTCCCCTAGTTGATAATGACAAAACCCAATAAGCACGAACTTCCCCTGAAGTTAATATACGAATGAAACGAAACCTCTTCCCCTTTTTGTTATAATCAAGTAGGGGTCTTCAGTAGATATGCAACCTGCAGATGGTTAAACATTTAATCAATAAGCTTCCCCTGAAAGTATGCTAACCATCTCTTGAATCTCGAACTCAGTAGGCTCTATGTAGTGATCACTGATGAAGAAAATAGAGTATAACGAATTTGATGAAGAAGTAGAATCTCCCAAACTTGTGTCTTATATCTTGTACTATCCACGACGTTGAACTCATACTCCTAATGTATAAGCAGACCGCGATCTCTTGACAAAATCCTCATTCTCTATAATGAGACACTGAGCACAATAACGTAACTCCTTCAAGTGATAGCGAATGTGAGCATTGAGCACCTTAAGAAAAATCACACATTCCTAGATTTTGCAAGTCTTCGTCACCATACAAAACAAACAAGTTACCTCCTGCTAAAAGGTATGATAAGAACACGCATCTGTGAAACTCAACTACAACATCAAATAAGCAATATTCAATTTTCTTCATAAGCACCTCTTCAATAAATCCAAAATGAGCCATAAATCAATACGAATAAACTGTTGTGAATAACAGTTCCATCCGAGATCCAAAACCATCATCATAAATCAATTATACCAAGAAACCCTTGAATAATAACAATACTTGAAGATCGTATTGCATACCAAAAAGTGAAAGAATGAAAGGAATGTGGGTGCTCTGAGTATATAGATTGAAGGTATAAGGAAAAAGACATGAGAAATAAGGTTGAGGTAGTTTTGTGTTTCTTTGATAATTTAGGAGAGGTCGTGATAAATAAGAAGAAGGCATGAGAGAATTATAGGTACTTCAAGTATATAAGTAGAAAGTATTAGATGAAACCTGAAGGTTGAAGGTGATTTTGAAGTAGATGAGGTGAAGTATTTGGAGTATGTATGAGCCCTTCATCGTATTTGACAATCCTAAATCTGATCTTCCTATAAAGGTAAGCTTGCATCATCCCAGTAAAGTCTTCTATCATCATTGTTTAACCAACTCCATGCTATTTACCCACTTATCTCCTAGCTCCCATTTGTTCATTGCATCCCCATGATAAGTACATTCCTTGTATATTGACTCTAAAGGATCCATGAATCAAATAAATTGCCATCGATTCTTAAGAAGTTTGATGCAATTTAAATGAGTAGAGCACTTGCAAGTGCTCCCCCTCGGTGTATGCTCCTCTTTGTTTGGGGCACCAAGGAATCAAGATATAGATGTGTGCTACAAAACAAAGTTAGTAGACAAGTGCACATATATATATCAAGATATTAGCGAGGAACTAGACATGCATTTTAGGTGTTAGTATTCTAAAGTATGACACTTTAAAAGAAAGTTAGAAGCTAGACACATGCAATCAATATTTTAAAATCAACAATCTAAATGATAGAATTAAAAGACTCAAGACATATGTTTAAGGACAAAGATTAGACTGAATTTTAATAAATGATAATGGGATTCGTTTATTGTTTGACACAAAAATATTATTAGAATGACTTTTTAAAGGTAGACGAATGACACTTAATATCTTGGTGAAATATGCAAAAATATATACTTTAAAAAGATAAAAAGAAAAATAAGGATGGAGACGATGTGCTCTTAAATGTTAACGAAAATGATTCCACAGAGCTGAAAAGTAAGAAAGGATGAGCGACACTAAAGAAGAAACGTGTTGACGAGAGGTTGATAGAAAAGATGGATATATCATTTACACTAACAATTGATGTGCATGTGATCCTATCGAGACAAAGGTGGATGATTAGGAATTCAAAGGTTTGTTTGGTGTTTTGTTGGATGACAATGTTGAGGAATAAAGGTGGGTATGTAAAATGAGGTGGTAGTTCTTTCATGGTGGAAGAATAATGAGAGACTCAACAATGTGGTGACTCAATAACACTTAAATATTGAATATCTTTTTTATGTTCTTCACTTTCTAGAAAGTGAAAAATTTAACGAAGGAGTAACATTTGCATTTAGTAAATTACTTAAATATTTTGGATGAAATAATTAAGTTAAGAGAGATATAGGAGGAATTTTAATAGTAACAGTACTATTAAAAGAGAAGAAACTTTTAGATGTGAGAGGAAATGTTAGAAGTTAAAAGACTATTAGAAGCGAGACGACTATCAGAAGTGAGAAGACTATTAAAAAAAAGAAAGGAACCATTTAGAAGTGAAAAGACCATTTGAGGTGAGAAAATACGTTTACGAGATGTGAGGAGCAAGATTTATATGTAAGGGAATTTATTGTGTAATGATAGATTGTAGGTATATCAATTGTAAGGAATGTGTTGGAGAATGAGATGCATTTCATTATAAAATTCTCTTGACAACATAAGCAACAATGCTTATGGGAATTGAGATAAGAGAATGACCCATTGATCTTTAGAGAGATGTTGGGCATAGATTTGGGTGTAAAGTAGACGTCAGCTTGTAGCAAAATAAAGAGGGGGTGTTCATTTTATGATTTGAAAAAGAAATGACAAATATCTTAAGCCTTTTGTTGGCGGTCCCAGACATATATGGGGGCCGTCAGAATAGGTCTGAGGGCCGCCGGACCACCAACGGGAGAGGAGTTAAGGACTTGACGAATTTTATAAGAGGAGTGACATTTTAATTTACATTTCGCTAATTAAAAATACTTAAAGTACTTCGGATGAAGTAGTTAAGTTGTTACGACGCATGGAATAGAAAATAGACTAGAATCGAGACTAGTAGAAAAGAAGAGAAGGATTTATCGAATGTGTTCCATCATTCCTAGACCTAGACGAAGACAATTTGACTATTCACGGTTAAGAGGTAAAGAAAGAACGTCGACAATGTTATCTTTAGACGCAACCTTTTAGAATGGAGATGTTTCCTTTTAGACATTCTCCCGAAGGAAATGGTGACTTATTTTCAGTGTGTTTCGTAAGCAAAAATAATAAAAATAAAAATAATAATAAAGAATAAAAAAAACGAAGATGAAGGAAACGAGCTTGACAATGTCAAGATGGATAGTGGTCTTCTCGAGTATTGTGAATGTTCATAAAACAATCATATGACAAGGTATAAGGTTATTTTAAAGGTGGTAGCGGAAATAGTAGAGGAAAGAGATTATCCATCTTTATGGTTGTAGAGGCGTAGTTGAGTGAGAAGAAAAAGGTGTGATCGAAAGACAAAGAGTGTTTTTGTCGAAGAGAAAGAATGTTTCATTGAAGAGAAATAATGTTTTCATTAAAGAGAAAGAGTGTTTTCGTCGAAGAGAAAGAATGTATAGTCGAAGAGAAAGAATGTTTTCATCGAAGAGAAAAGGATGTTTTCGTCGAAGAGAAAAGGAGAGCGTTTTAACTTATGTTGTTAAAAGGCTTGAATAGGGATTTTTGAATATGACCTTTAACGTTTGCGATTGCAAGTTAAAGATACTTGAATATTTTGGATTAAATATTTAAGTTGTCAAACCTACTAGGAGGAGTGTTAGATTTGTATCTAACTTTTTCTTGACAAAAGAGTGGATTATTCAGAAGAAAGAAAGATGATGATTAAAGGAATGTGTGAGTAAAGACTCTAGGAGATATAAAACCATTTTGTGACTCTTTTGACTTTTTACATTTATGACACGGATGCGAAGAAAAATATTCTAGTGTGAGAAGATATATACCTAGATGCATAAGATATATAGATTTAAGCATGTAAGTTTATCTAGGCATGCATCAACACAATAATCAACAAGATTAATGTGTAAGACTATATGACATTTAAATATAAATTGTCATACATTAAACCAACATAGTGTAGGTGCACAATTAACATGTAAGTCATGTAAAATGGCGCATACAAAATATGATAATTTTAAATGCAATCATCATGTAAAACATGTTAGCATTTAGCACTTAGTAACATGTGTTATTTAGATAAACTAAGAGATATTTTATCTAAATTGCTAGAAAAAGGTAAATGCTTTTACAACAAACATGCATTCAATAGCTAAGCAAATACACGTTGAGCATCAAAATAAACATAAAAGCATATAACTGCATTACGTGGAAGCGTTATCATCTTGAAACTTCAAAGCACAAATGTGAAATGCATGTAGTCTAGATTGACTAAGGGGAAACTTAATTTCTACTTGCTTAGTGTGGACTCCTAATGGAATACAAAATCTATCAATGTAGACTATCATTAGGCATTTTTAAAAAGAGCCATTTAATCAAATTAGAGAATGAATATGAGACTATCACTAGTGGTGCTCAATTTAGGCTAAACAAGACCATTTTTACGAGTTATACCATGAACCTAACTTCACTCTTGGAAGCAATTCAACTGTTAGGTCAAATTAAATTTCTAGTGCAATAGATTCTCTAGTAGTTATTCTCTTGTTAGACAAAATAGAATTCCTATATTTTGTCTAATGAAGTGTAGCAAAGATAAAATTTGTATTGTCTTTTCATATAAGGCCTACTATGACTCAACTAACATACTTTAATTTTGGTTCACAGAATCCTAATCAAGATGTGTGGAATTCTAAGGTTGAATGAGAGAGCAAGCAAGTTGTTGTAGCTATAAGAAAAAATGAGTCATCTAGGACCTAGGAGTATGCTTAAAAGTGACAATGTGTAATGCTCTATATTAAGAGTGTTCAAATAATGCACCTTTGCATGTCTTTTATAAAAGAAATCCAATTAAGGTTATTTACCTCAATAGATCTTGTGTTTGTTTCTTTATAGAAATAATGATGATTAACAAAAGTTTAGTTACATCTATGTTAGACTTTTAAGCAAGAGATTGACAAGAGGAAGATGTGTAAATCTAATGCCAGAGGGCGGATCTACCTAAACCAGAGATGAATTTAAGATGAAGGATTTATCAATCTGTGGAGGTGCCAAATTTAGGCAAGGATCATTTTTCCATTATTCGGGAGATGGTGTTGATATTTAGTTATTAAGAGAAACTTATATAAGTTATAAGGGTTCTCGGTTTGAGTTTTTAGAAATGACATCCAAGTCTTGCTTATCAAGTTGGAGTACTTATGAGTTTCCCGATGGAAATTCATAAGTCATCAATCCTACTTAGAGTGTGTTAATTTTAGCATGTATAATTTAACCATTGCTAATAACACAACATTTAAACACTTTAGACTTAATAAAACATCTTCGAAAAATATCTATGGTCATTTGATTGATATTTCTGTGATCTAGATAAATCCTAGTCTTGATTTCATGTTCATATTCTAATTTCTTAATTAGATTGAATGATGAGATTGATTATCGTTTGTATAATAATCATCTTCATATTTGAAATCCTCTTACGATCACTTATTGAAAGAAAGCAAGATAATGGTTTGTGGAATATGTTCAATTCTTCCTAGTCCTAACCTTAGATGGTAAAATGGTTCTCATGTGGTGAAGAAGAAATATTATGCTTATTTGGTAAAGTAAGAGAAAGTTTTGATGAGAAGATAGTTTGAGTTTTGAGTTGTGCTTTTGAATTGTTTGAGCAAGGTTACATATGTTGTACATTTGCTCATGTTTGGCTTTTCGGAGATGACGACTTTACCAATTGCATTGCAAGGTAAATTACTTGAATATTTTGGACAAAACATTCAAGTCGTCGATCCTACTTCATTGTGTATTTTATGCATATATTTGCCAAATATTTGGAACACAACTATTGGACAAGTAGACTCAATATGACATCATTTACACAAGTGTGAGTTATGATCCGATGCATATTCTTATCGTCTTAGAAAAGGATGTCGTTATTTTCATATCAATCGAGTGTGATTGAGTATGTAGGTTTAAGATAATATATCTTGTTACATTTTGATATAATCTCAAAGCTAGACAAATAAGAATCCGATTTCTTGTCCATACTCAAAAACTTGTCAATTAGATTCGATAATAATATCAATCATAATTTGAATAATGAATCAATATATATTCGAAATCTTTCTTGACCCTCACGAACACTCTTTTAAAAGAAGACAAATAAAGATTTTCATAGTGTGTTCCATTAATCCTAAGACTAGTTGTAAGTGTGAGGTTGATGAATAATGACAAGTTAATTTCTTACTTCAAGATTGTCATATATTTTGCTTGTGCGAAAAACTATTTGTTGGTTCTATGTATTAGTATGCCTAGTTTTTGACATTTTAGGCGTATATATAATGATTTGTCCTTAAAGTTTTATACAACCCACCCCACAAATCTTTTGTAAAATACTATACGTTTATAAAAAGAATATAATTATGTGTGTGTTATAGTCGAACCAATGCAAGACAAGCCAACCGTTTTAAAAAAATATTTTTTCCTTTATACTTAATTACCAATGTATGTAATACAATTTTTATTATGTTTAAACTAACCGGGGTCAAACAAGACGCAGAGATGATAATCTATAGGAACATTTTGTTAGAAGAGAGATAATGTGTTGGAAATATTTTAATGATGGGTTTTAACATATGATCTTAGGATATTATTTTTCCACACATTTGACAAACTATTAAACTCTCATTCCTAAGTGAGTTACTACACTCAAAATGGTCTACAAGATGTTTATGTAACACTTGTAAATATAGTGATCTATGCCTATATACAATGCACAAATAATTTTGCAACTTAACGCAAGAAATCTAGGTTATAATTTCTATTTATGCATTAATCCGAAAAATGTAACATACTTACAAATTAGAAAATATAGCATACATGGCACATGTGTTTAGATATATAATTAACTCAATTACAAATAGTAATGATTACTTATTAATATATATTAAACAAGTTGAAACAAAAGTAAACACATAAAATCATCTAGCATATACATAAGGATATTCATCATTGTTTTATGTATTAGATATAACGATGTATACTTAGCTTGATTTGATTTGAGAATAAAATAGTTCCTTCCTATTTCAAAATTAAATTAAGATCAATATTTTGAAAGGACAAATACACTATTTTTTAAAGATATATCAATTAGAAATGCCCGACTCAAAGGAAAATGTAAAATACAAGTTTTACATTAAAACGAAACTTAAAGTTTTGACCACTATGTAGTATTTTGCATTTCTGAATTATTTAAGTTTAGAATGAAGACTTTGAAGTATTTTTAAATGAAAATAAGCTTAATTATCTTCGAAATGGCGGGTGGCACGACTTCTACGGACTTACGGTTGATTTTATATGATTTTTTAAAGTTTGCCAAAATCTGTTGAAACAAACAGACGACCCCCGGAAAGACGACGGCCCCAGATATATTAGGGGGTCACCCAAACATTTAAGGGACCGCCACCAGAGACCCAAAAACACATTTTTTTGTATAAAATCATTTGTTAATTTAATGTAGTGACTTAGGACTTTTGGAAGTTGTTCCAGCTCATAAAACACGTGTTTTAGACATTATTTTTACTCCTAGTACTTACAAAGACGTATTTTACACTTCCAAGCTTTTTGAGAATACTTTCAGTCAAGCTAGTATACGAGGTATATTTAACAACAAAACAAATACGAACCAAGCAACAAAACACTTTTTATATTTAATCTCCTTCATGGGTAATTTGATACATAGATCGTACTCTATTTTAAAAACTATTTGTTTTGAAAACTAGAGCGATGTGGCTTTGATACAATTGTGGAAACCATAGAGGGGGGGTGAATACGTTTTCCTTAATAAACTTTATATTAGTCACTACAAAAATTAGATCACTCTCTACTAACGGTCCCATAAATATGCGGGGGCCGCCTAGTACATCAAGGGGTCGCCCGATTTATAGGACAGCCTCCAAAAGAGGTTTTTCGGACTAGATCTTTTGTATCAAATCACCAATTAAGTTTGACACAATATGAGAAGTGTCGATAATAGATTTACAATAACTAGTGCATATTCTATCAATATTTCCACACTCACAATATTTACTACAAAGAGCTACACAAGAATGGCTAACACAACATACACAACAATTCACACAATCATAAGCATAATGTAAGTGTAAAAGTAAAACGATAAATGTAAAAACATAAGTAAAGAGAAAGGTAAAAGAAAATGCAACCTGACATGGTGATTTATAGTGGTTCGGTCACGAAGCTCCTCTTCGCCCTACTCCACTCCTCGAGTATCCAACTCGAAAATTACTTCACTAATCAATAAGCTCCCTTTCGATGAAGAAAACCTTATAATGTTGCTTACATTATTTTTCGACACTAAGCTAGATGTCGAGTTCTTCTTCGGTACAACCAAACCCGTTATGTTTTGTGGCCAACATAACAAACCTTGTGTTTTATGGCCTAAACACATAAACCGCGTCGCTTATAATATTTTCCGACACTAAGCTAAATGTCAAGTCCTAATCTTAGCTAGAACCAATCTACCACCTCACAAATGTATTTTAAGGTCTAAAATACTAACCAACACACAAACACCACATCCGGATTTATACACTATCCGGATCTACACAAATACACAAGAGTTACAATATAGAAATCAAATCTACTCTAAGACATACAAGTGATCAAATGTCATCACTTCTATGCAACCCACCCAATCTACTACTTGATCTACAAGTAATCAAGGATGATCACTTCCATGTAGAGACATCCTATACCTTACTAAATACCCCCATTGTATTAGTGGAACTATCATAGAAAGTAACCATGATTAAAGCCTTATACTAGAACCATGATTAAAGATCAAGAAGAATTTCTATGTTTGTGTTAGTATGTGAACGTGTGTTTTTCATCAAATAGGAGGGGGGAGAAGCCTTAGGCTTTTATAGGGAAGTCTTGCCTTAGAGAGGTCCCTTTTTTCTAATGGATAATAAGGTGTTTGGACAAATGCATACATAACTAGTTTTCCCTCCATCTTCTTGAAGCAAATTCAAAATTTGAATTTAGTATTTTCTCTCCATCTTCTAGAAGCTTTGTATTTTCCCTTTATCTTCTAGAAGCTTTGATTGGGCCTTGATGGGTCGGACCTATTTGGCCTTAATGGCCTAGCCCGTTTGCTTGGCCTGATCCAACTAGTAAAGCCTATATGAGTAAGAGTCTTAGGATGTCGATATCAAGTTTATAAATGTATATTTGTGGTGGATAAGGATGGTGAGATATCCATGAATTGAAGTATACATCTACGAGTAACTTGTAAACTTTACATTATGTTTTACAAGTTACATGTTTGTCGTCACCAAAACATAAAGAGAATGTATAGATTAAATATTGTAATATTTCCACTAACATGATGAATCCTCTAGTTCAGAAGCTTTCATTCGGGGGTGGGTAATTATCCTTTCCGTGGCATGTCCATGTGCTTCCTCTATTCTTTAAAATTCTTGGAGAGTCTCTTTCTTAGTTACCATTATCATGATTCCTTTGCCGTAGGGAAGTTTATCATTAAATGGATTGTGGATGCCATGGCCCCTAAGCTGCTCATTCTTGTCTTTTCCAATATGACATTATAGGGAGAGTAACACTTAACCACCGTAAACTATATGGTAACCGTTTAGAGTCTGTCTAGTTCTCTAATGATTACGTTAAGGTCGATAACCCCCATTAGATAGTTTACCTCTTCGCAGAATCCGACCAGCGGCACCCTTGACTCCTTGAGTTTTGCCTTTATTTTGGTTCCCAAATTTCTAAAACAGTGCTCATACGTGACCTCTAAGGAACTTTCCCCATTCACGTATATCCTTTGGACCTGGAAGACTTCGATAAGTGCCTCAAGTATTATAGGAGAGTCAACCAATTGGCATCCAGGAACGGAAGGAAATGAGATTTCATTGTCCATCCAGGGTTCCATCCTTTCATATGATCTTTTCTGGTGTCCCTTGCCCCTAATCATTCCCAACATACCCTTGTCATAGGTCAGCCCCTGGTCAATTGACTGTGTTAGAGCTTGCTTTGGCCTACAAAATAGGTGGGTTTCTTTCTAGAGCCTTGACTTTTTGATGAGGTGTCATTTTATACACTTTTTCGGGGTCGTTTAACCCTCAAAATTGTGTGTTTATGCCCAAAATAGGTACTTAATCATTCCTTTTCAGGTTTTTCTCATTTGGAAGACATTAGGATGAATTACACGTGACTTGGGCTCATTTGGAGAAGAAACGGACGAGATTATGAACCAACACCAAGACTCTTGAAGATTTATGCTCACGGTGCCTAAAGACGGCGTCACAAGCCATATACGACGCCGTCATAACTCATCAAGTGACGGTGTCACATCATTTCATGACGGTGTCAGCCCACATCGACTCAAACGCAGATCTAGAAGATTCTTCTTATGACGGCGTCATGACTAAAACACGACGTTGTCGCATCGTTTTTCCTATATACACAAACTCGAATTTAAGGTTTTGAGTGTGTAAGTTTAGAATAAAAAGAGGGTACGAACCCTAGTTCGTTTAGCAGCTGTAAGAGATAATTTTAGGGCCTAAAAATCCTATTGTACTTCTTCTAATTCATGTTTTAATCAAGTAAGGTTTACTTAATCATTCAATATGTCTATGTGTTGTTTGATTTATTGTTCTTGTTTTATCTTTAACATGCTTGGCTAACCCTCCTATTGTGTTTATTTATGATTGTATAAAACCTAGAATGTAGATCTTAGTGGTGTTGCTTCTTGTGATAGATGTGCATGTTAGGTCTTAGAAAACTAGCTTTTGTCTGCATCACTGCTGATATGTCTAAGGAAACGTGATTGTGTCAAAAGGATACCATCGGGTAACAGTATTCATACTACCTTGCCCCCTAATATGGTTGATCCACTTTTAATATATTTCACATGCACTTAGTGTATTCCTAGAGGTCGTGTAATAGTCTTCATACTACCTTGCATGTGCGTTGCTCTAGCAGCATATTAGTAGACGGCGGGTTCGTGTAATTCGTTCATGCTTTAGGAAATAGTCACACAGATCATCACAAGTGTGACAAGGCAACAACACTAGGAGAAGCAATCTAGGGAGTAATACATGATTAAATAAACACAATCTTTTATCTTATTGTTATCACCATTAGTTTAGATTATTATTTAGTTTAATAGCTAAAACCAACCAACCTCTCCAATATATGATTTACTTGCTTTCCATAAAACATAAAAATACAAAAATAATCTTCCCTCAACCTTTAGAATTCTGTTAAACCGTGATCAAGCCTTCTAAACCTATTCCTCGAGTAAATGATAAACAACCCTAAGTCTTGCATATACTATACTACAACGATTAGATGCACTGCCTAGGGAGTTGTAAAACTTCTCATGTAGAAGTCCTACAACAACCGCACATCACATACTGTCCTTTTCATCAGTCTCTGGTCTCTTAACCACCATTTTCCACACGTTTGTGTTTTTTCTAGTGAGAGCCAAAGGGAGAGTGACTCGAGGGAGTAGGGCTGGTTCGGAAGGTCTTTCTTATGACCCCGTTCTTGCGCCTCTCAACTTTGCCCCTTGGGCTTTCCTTCCGATAGTTGTGAGTCAGCCATGACTTTGCTTTCTCTTCAAACTCAAGTAGATTGGGATGCCGCATCACAAACCGGGTAGTAAGATCCTCCCATGTGGTGATGGATCCTGCTGGAAAACATTCAAGCCAATTGCTAGCTTGATTGTAAAGGGAAAATTGAAATAAATGCAGGCGCGTTCTTTCCCTATTGTCACCGTTAAGGTTAAGTAAGTCTACTAGTTTTATGAAATCTTTGAGGTGTTGGTTTAGATCCTCGAACTAAAGTCTGTGGAATGAGCATCCGTTTTGCACCAACCAGATGATGTCAGATTGAAGAGGTACCACATTGTTCCCTACGGGGAGCTCAATGGTGTTCCTATAGCCTTCGTGGCTTGGTTTAGAGTAGTCTCCTAAAGTACGGATAGGATTCTCGTCTCTCATGGTGGTTGATGAGAATGGGTTACGAAACAATTAACACGAAGAAAAGATAGACTACAAGAAAGCTAATATGTGGAAATTAAATCTTACTTGAAAGGATTCAAGCAAGTAGAACTAAGCTAAACTATGATTAATACCAAACTATTCCCTAGGTAGCGGCGCTAAAAACTTGATGTGCGGTTATCGTAGGACTTCTACACGAGAAGTTTTACAACTCCCTAGGCAGTGCACTTAATCGTTGTAGTATAGTATAGGCAAGACTATGCCTTGACTACGAAAACCCTAACATTGAACAGTTACTAGGGGTTATGGAATGTAAAGTTGATGCGCTCATGAAGGAAGCAATCTCGCTAATGGGAAGAAGCGAAAGCATATTTGAAATAACAAGCAACACAGTGTATTAACTACCCTCAGAACCATCTCGACAAGAAGAATTCGAGGATCTTGTGATGAACTTTATACTCGATCAAGAAGAAAAAGTTAGGCAATCCGAAGAGTATATATGTGTTAATGGAAGAAATTTCATGAAACTCTCTTTGGAGGTTGTAGGGAAATTAAAGGAGGAGATAAGAATTGAACAAAATAGAACCAAGAAAATCAAGAAGATCACAAGGTATCTTGACACTAAGGATTTAGAACCCCTTAATGATCATAAATTCTTAGAAACTCTTACGAAAGAGGTACCCTCCCATACACCAAAAAGTATCTCACTAATGTGCGGTTGTCGTAGGACTTCTACACGAGAAGTTTTACAACTCCTTAGGCAGTGCACCTAATCGTTGTAGTGTAGTATAGGCAAGACTCGGGGTTGTTTATCGTTCACTTGAGGAATAGGTTGGGAAGGCTTGATCACGGTCTAACAGAA
Source organism: Tanacetum coccineum (assembly GCA_026074375.1). Lineage (NCBI taxonomy): Eukaryota > Viridiplantae > Streptophyta > Magnoliopsida > Asterales > Asteraceae > Tanacetum > Tanacetum coccineum. Next base: position 26,065 of record BQNB010070622.1, read on the forward strand.
TTCTAAAGGTTGAGGGAAGATTATTTTATTTATTTTTTTGTTTTATGAAAAGCAAGTAAAACATATAATCAGAGAGGTTTGGTTTTAGCTGTTTAACTAAATAATAATCTAAACTAATGGTGATAATAATAAGATAAAAGACTGTGTTTATTTAATCATGTATTACTCCTTAGATTGCTTCTCCTAGTGTTGTTGCCTTATCACACTTGTGATGATCTGTGTAACTATTTCCTAAAGCATGAACGAATTACACGAACCCGCCGTCTACTTAGTATGCCACTAGAGCAACGCACATGCAAGGTAGTATGAAGACTATTACACGACCCCTAGGAGTACACTAAGTGCATGTAAAATATATTAAGAGTGGATCAACCATATTAGGGGGCAAGGTAGTATGAAGACTGTTACCCGATGGTATCCTTTCTACACAATCACGTTTCCCTAGACATATCAACAGTGATGCAGACAAAAACTGGCTTTCTAAGACCTAACGTGCACATCCAGCACAAGAAGCAACACCACTAAGATCTATATTCTAGGTTTCTTACAATCATAAATAAGCACAATAAGAGGTTTCATAAAGCATGTTAAAGATAAAGAAAGAACAATAAATCAAACAACACATAGACATATTGAATGATTAAATAAACCTTACTTGATTAAAACATGAATTAGAAGAAGTACAATAGGGTTTTTAGGCCTTAAAATCGTCTCCTACAGCTGCTAAATGAACTAGGGTTCGTACCATCTATTTATTCTAAAGTCACACACCCAAAACCCTAAATTCGAGTTTATATATATATGAAAAACGATGTGACAGCCTCGCGTTTTAATCGTGACGCCGTCATAAGAAGAATCTTCTAGATCTGCGTTTGAGTCGATGTGGGTTGACACCGTCATGAAATGATGTGACACCGTCACTTGATGAGTTATGACAGCGTCGTGTATGGCTTGTGACGCCGTCTTCAGGCACTGTGAGCACAAAACTTCAAGAGTCTTGGTGTTGGTTCATAATCTCGTCCGTTTCTTCTCTAAATGAGCCCAAGTCACGTGTAATTCATCCAAATGTCTTCCAAATGAGAAAAACCTGAAAAGGAATTATTAAGTACCTATTTTGGGCATAAACATATGATTTTGAGGGTTAAACAACCCTGAAAAGTGTATAAAATAACACCTCATCAAATACCCCTACACTCGGGATTTGCTTGTCCTCAAGCAAGTGGGCTTTTCTATCTAGACAATAACAATATGAGGGGTCATTTTACCTACTCTTTAAAAATATTCTACAACACAACCTTTTAGACCTTGTAATTAAAAGCATGGAAAGTATATACTAGCACCTCACATAAGTGTTTAGGATTCTCTCTTTCACTCGGGTGTATAATGAATTATAATATATATGGGGGAAACAAAAAATTACACTCATTACCTGTCATAGCATATAAATTACCATATGCTTAGTAAAGGATCAAACCTCCACCGCTAGGTGCAAGTATTATTCATTACTATCAAAGATGTCTTTTAAAGGGTTGTGGGGTGTAGGTGTAAGATAACATATAATGGAAATGGAAACAGATAGGATACATTTGGGTCGCTTTAGGTGAATTTAGAGTGGAAGGGTTAGCTAATTATTTTCACGAATACACTTTGGTTTGGTTGCTAAGCCAAGACTCGGACGAAGATACACTAACTCTACACAACTCTACATCAATATCTTTCTTTTTCTTTTCTCATTTTTTTAAATAACATAATACAACATGGGGGTTTATAACACGTACCCCTGCACTTGAGCTTTTACATGCTCGATATTTACAATCTAACTAATGACCCATTTTGAGGTGGATCAAAATAACATAGAGATCATTTGACAAACATAAGGGGGTATTGACTTAACTTTTCTTCCCTATTCTTCGGCGAAATAAATACTACCATGAATCCCAATCGTCCCAAAATTGTATTTATAAGGATAAGGACTTAGCAACCGTGTACTTAATAATTAACTTGGGTTAAAACATAATAATGTACTAAAAGTGAGTACATATAAGGTAGGCTAAGGCTTTTTGGGTGTAATGATTGGTTTAACGGGTGACAATGCTCTTCATTAATAGTCTGGCTTAACCAGAAAATTACAAGAACCGTGAAAAAGGATAGGCTCAAAGGGTTGTACTAGGGGTATCCTGCACTAAAGATGAGTGCATGGCAAGGGTGTGGGATAGTTACATGATCGGTGTGACCATCATAACAATTACAAGTTTAAAACATGGGTTATTCCTAATGCCTCTTATCAAGCAAATCCTAATACTTACTATGCGGTCTTGAGATGCATCATAAAAACAAGTTCTAGAATTTAATATACTACCGGTAAACTCTTATAATCCTAAAATAACTGATACTAATGTTCTAGAAAAGGTGGCAAAACCACGCATACACATCCGTAATGACAGAATAGGCACACATGATTGCTCACTACTTAACTCGAACAAGCTAAAGGTATAATATCTAAGGGCGAACCTCACATTGTAAGGGTGGAATTTTGAGGGTTTTTGTGCTAGTCAAATAAATTACTATCCATGGGACGCTAGTAATACTTGGTTTTTGTTGGTATGTGTCGTAAAAAAATTAAATTTTGGAAAAAATTACCCTTTTATGCTATCTTTCAATATATTACCTATCTTTTTAAGGACAAAGCAAATGGCAAATGAAAGAATAGTTTCTAAAGGTTATTTTCCCCTCTACACTTATTTTAAACATTGTCCCTAATGTTCTCTAGAAGTACCCATTAAAACAGATAAAGGGAAAAGAAAACAAGTAAAAGGAACTAGTGCTCCCCTAGTTTACTCAATAATAGAGAAGAAACATGCGATAACTAGTTAAATCATCCTTCGAGAATCATCTAATGAAACTTCCTAAAAACTTCCAAGCTTCTCCTCATCAAATATAACCTGTAATCAAAGACAAAGACAACTATACCAAGCATAAAATGTGCATTTTACTAGTATACAATGTGAATTTAGGGTTCGACTTGATAGATAGGATGAAAGAATTGTTAAACTCATTACGTTTTGCAGGTTTATAACAGAAAAATACATATATTAAATGTTGTGTAAGTTTTATTTTCAAATATGATTAAAAACTTTTGAGTTTTCTGAACCCGGGCGTTTAACGCCGTCAGGTTTGTGGTGGCGCCGTCACAGGTGTCGTGGTGACGGCGTCGCATGTTAATCGTGATGCCGTCTCTACCGTCTGTGAAAACAAAAATTTTGTTTTTGATGAAAACTTTCCTGCACTTGAGTCCATAAGTTATTTCCTGTATAAATGGCTGTATAAAACCTGTTATTAAACAATTCAATCATATGACTCGAAACTAACATGAATTAATCTAAACAATTCATTCAACATGTTTGAATTTAGCTCAAAAGCTAGATGAATTCCGCTACACTTATTGTTTGCAAAATACCTTTGATTGCAATTAAGTCAAAGTTAAAGACAAACAAAGCATGATTACAAGATATTTCAAACATAATAAAACAAACTATGAAGAATAAAACACACATGACACTCCTAGTATGCGGGAAAAGTAAATTGGGTTGCCTCCCAAGAAGCGCTTTTCTTTATTAACGAGTCTTGTAGCTTGACTCGAAGTCATATTACTCTTTAAGCTTGATGATACTTACGTGGTTGGTTTTTAGTTTTTCAATTGTCTTCCTATCTCTTTTCTAACTATGTTCGAGATTCATGCAAGCCTTGTAATATCCTTTTCTCTTTTCAATGATATGCTTAAATCTCATTTTTCTAACCCTTAAGCTATCCATGAAGAATGCTTCAAACTTATCCTTTTCTAAGGGGGATATGAGATCTAATTCTTTTGTTCTTTGGGGCATCCTAAACATAACCTCATCGTCTTTCTGGGCAAACCTAATCAGTCCTAAGGACTCATCATAAGTAAGTCTAGATGTTTGTGCAAAAGGTTTTCCTAAGACAACTTCACTTAAGCCACTATCAATGATGCTTCCCAAATCTTCCAAAATCATAAAGTATACAATATAAATGAAGCATCTAATAAATATATGCATGTTTTTGGCTCTTCTAATGAAGTTGCAAAACTTGTATGGTTGGTATGGGTTCCTATGTGCTTGAAAGGGTTTTTCTTTTATTTTGTTGTAATAGGCACGAGACATGATGTTAATAGGAGATTGTAGATCTATGTATGCATGGCCCATGTAAACGATGCCAATTACATAAGGAATCTTTAAACTCTAAGGGTCGCCCATCCTAATCTTGGGTTCTAGGGTCGAGAAAGGGGGTTGAGGTTCTCCTAACAGTTCCTTATGGTAAGCTAGTTCTTTATCTATGGGAAAACTATTTCTGAACAATTCTTCCTTAAAATTGTTTCTTCGTTGTGTTCTTAATTCAAGTTCCTTGATTCTCTCCTCAGGGTAAAATATCTCGAAGTCAGAAGACTGGTTGGTCATTTTACTGATGGTTTTGAAAAGAAGAGAATCAATAGTCTGCCTCATTATTAATAGTTTGTTTATTCGGGCTGTAAACTTAGCATGAGTAGTGTCAAGGGGTTCCTGAGGAAAGGCTCCTAAGGTGGATGATGGATTCACATTCTCCATAGTGAAGAGTGAAATAGTCAATGAAAATTAAGAACAAACACACAAAGAAAAGATAGACTATAAGAAAGCTAATATGTGGAAATTAAATCTTACTTGAAAGGATTCAAGCAAGTAGAACTAAACTAAACTATGATCAATACCTAACTATTCCCCAGGCGGCGCCAAAAACTTAATGTGCGGTTGTCGTAGGACTTCTACACGAGAAGTTTTACAACTCCCTAGGCAGTGCACCTAATCGTTGTAGTGTAGTATAGGCAAGACTTGGGGTTGTTTATCGTTTACTTGAGGAATAGGTTGGGAAGGCTTGATCACGGTCTAACAGAATTCTAAAGGTTGAGGGAAGATTATTTTTGAATTTTTTTGTTTTATGGAAAGCAAGTAAATCATATAATTACAGAGGTTTGGTTTTAGTTGTTTAACTAAATAATAATCTAAACTAATGGTGATAACAATAAGATAAAAGACTGTGTTTATTTAATCATGTATTACTCCCTATATTGCTTCTCCTAGTGTTGTTGCCTTATCACACTTGTGATGATCTGTGTAACTATTTCCTAAATCATGAACGAATTACACGAACCTGTCGTCTACTTAGTATGCCGCTAGAGCAACGCACATGTAAAGTAGTTTGAAGACAATTACACGGCCCCTAGGAGTACACTAAGTGCATGTGAAATATATTAAGAGTTGATCAACCATATTAGGGGGCAAGGTAGTATGAAGACTGTTACTTGATGGTATCCTTTCTACACAATCACGTTTCCCTAGACATATTAATAGCGATGCAGATAAAAGCTAGTTTTCTAAGACCTAACATGCATATCTATCACAAGAAGCAACACCACTAAGATCTACATTCTAGGTTTTATATAATCATAAATAAACACAATAGGAGGTTTAGTCAAGCATGTTAAAGATAAAATAAGAAGAATAAATCAAACAACACATAGACATATTGAATGATTAAGTAAACCTTACTTGATTAAAACATGAATTAGAAGAAGTACAATAGGGTTTTTAGGCCCTAAAATCGTCTCCTACAGCTGCTAAATGAACTAGGGTTCGTACCCTCTTTTTATTATAAAGTTACATACCCAAAACCCTAAATTTTGGTTTATATATATAGTAAAAACGACGCGACGATGTCACGTTTTAATCGTGACGCCATCATAAGAAGAATCTTCTAGATCTGCGTTTGAGTCGGTGTGGGCTGACGCCGTCATGAAATGATGTGACCCCGTTACTTGATGAGTTATAACGGCGTCGTGTAAAGCTTGTGACATCATCTCCAGGCTCTGTGAGTACAAATCTTCAAGAGTCTTGGTGTTGGTTTGTAATCTCGTCCGTTTCTTTTCTAAATGAGCCCAAGTCACGTGTAATTCATCTAAATGTCTTCCAAATGAGAAATACCTAAAAAGGAACGATTAAGTACCTATTTTGGGCATAAACACATGATTTTAAGGGTTAAACGACCCTGAAAAAGTGTATTAAATGACACCTCATCACTCACCAAAGTCATTCTATGTTAAACACGTCTGCACAGTCTTCCTTAGTCCACCTCTTGTAAGGGAAAGTACCTTTGGCTTTAAGTTGAGTACAAAGAATAACCAAAACATCAAGTCTCAACATGATGTGGCAAATCCAAGCCTACAAAGTACCCCACAAGTCCTTTCATCATTTAAGGAATAGACACCGCTCGTGACTTACTCAGAAGAAGTAGAAGAGACTATAGGAATCCTGTTGGAGGTAGAACCTTTAGATGAAATACAACTAAAGGATTTAGGCTTGAACACTTGGAATGATGACATTCCTCTTAGTTCTAGGAAAGTCCCTAGTATTGATGAACTGAAGCATCAACCGCAACCCTTACATAATTGTCCATCCTTAGATGTAAGTGGTATGTGTTTAATTACACATACCATTTTCCATTAAAAACGTACTTAAATGACTAAAAATGTACCAAAATACATCGTATTTGTATGTTTTGCATTTGTATCCTGTAGGAAATGGATATTCAAGAACAAGACAAAAACACAGCCAAAAACAATCAAAGCCAAGTATGGAATGGAAAAGACAAACTCAAATCAAAGTCTAAAGTCAACCAAGTGAAGAAAATACAACTTAAGGGACTAAAATTGCTAAACCTCAAGTTGTATTATAAGAGTTAAAAGACAAGGGTCGAAATTGAAAACTGGGTGAAGTTTGCAAGAAAGTTATAAAGACTTAAGGGGCCAAAGCTGCCAACCGTCCTAAAACCCATCTTTCCCGCCCAACAAAACCCAGGTACATAGTAGGGATGTCTTCCCATACCTTCTCCCTGCAAACTACTCAACACCCTAGATAAATCATTTCAACCACTCCTCTATCAACCCCCCCCCC
>BQNB010070623.1:5193-33062 GCA_026074375.1 Tanacetum coccineum
TATAATATATTTTAAAAATCTTAAGTAACCTGGCTCTGATACCAATTGTAGGAAACCAAAAGGGGAAGGGTTGAATAGTTTATCGGTTAATTGGTCGTTTTAAAACATTGCTTAGAAAATTCTTTAATTCGAGTTATATGTCAATCAATCAACAATATGAATCACAACTAAATTATCCAATGCAATGAACAAAGTAAACAATGATAATAAAGAGATAAAGAAAGAAACGATCAAACCAAGACACCGAGATTTATAGTGGTTCGGCAATGAAGCACCTCTTCGTTCCTACTCCACTCCCCGAGTACTCCACTCGAGATTTCACTATGTATTATATCCTTTCGATCGAGCGACAAATTCTAAGGAAGGTCTTCATTCCCCTTTGAAAGAAGTAAAAAAAATTTGGAAAATCCCGATTACATTACCGTAGGCCAAAATGAAATTAGAAAACCGTTTACACGTCGCTTACTTCCTTTTCTGACACTAAGCTAGATGTCGAGTCCTAATCTTAGCTAGAACCAATCTAAGACTTCACTAAGTCTTTATACACTCTCAAGATATATAAACCCTTAGATTGACACACAATCCAAATCACACCAATACACAATTTACACTATTGGATCAACAAACAATCCAATTTACACAACAACCCTAAGTAAATGTAATGAATGTATGTGATCTTGAGGAGGAAGAGAAAGATCACTTGATAACAAATCGTATGTAGAAGAATACGATTGTTCTTCTCTTGCACTTGATTAGAGGAAGAATGGAGGAAGAAAGAATTAATCACTTGAAACAAGATCAAGGTATGTTAGTGATCAAGATATGTGTTTTAGAAAGAAAGAAAGAAGAGAGAAAAACACTGAGAAAATTCGTGGCAAGAGGTTTTGTTTTTCAGATGGGGTGGCCCAGTATTTATAAGAGACAAAAAGAGCCGTTACTTTGCTGGCGGTCCCTAATATATTAGGGGGCCACCAGGCCTATAAGGGGGCCGCCCGTAGAGTACGCTCCTCTTTTTGTCTTTTAGTGGGGAAGGTGTTATCTGTTTTGGAACCTTCCATTTTAGGGGGGGAAATCTGATTTCAAATTTATTGTTTTAATAAAACATTTCTTTTATGAATAAATATTTTGTGTATATATTTTTGTAAATACACTTTTGTAGAAATGTAAGGTTTAAGAAAAATATTTTCTTGATCACTAATCATGTTTAATGATTTGTTTATCCACCTTAAGTGATTAGTCTTAGAAATAGAATTTTACGATTAGTAATTTATAAATGTTTAATTTTATCGTAAACGTTTTTACATTTTGTTATTATCAAAACATCGAGAGGTCAAAAAATATAAATAATGTTTTTAGACATTATTTGTATTAACAATATTTTTTAAGAATTTCTAACACATAGTTGGACTGGTTTATGAAGATGCGACAAGGGGATTGGTTAACTTGTAAACCAAGGAAAAAATGTCATTTCTCCTATCATTTCGACATTTAAAACACTTTTCCACGAGGTCGAAAAGAGTTAGGTAATACTAGTGTGAGAACCAAAGATAATATCATCAACATAGACCTGTACCACTAAGATGTCGTCGTCGAAGCGTCTGATAAACAACGTTGGATCAATGGTTCCTTTGAAGAAGTGATTCTGAAGGAAAAACTTTGACAATCAGTCGTACCATGCCCTTGGTGCTTGCTTTAACCCAGATAGTGTCTTCTTCAATTTCTAGACATAGCTTGGATGATCAACATCAATGAAACCTTTAGGTTGGCACACGTACACGTCCTCTTTTAGCGTACCATGCAAGAATCAGTTTTTCCCTCCTTTGAAACACGGTGAACGATTTTGTGGTGTCAACATATGCCAAAAATATCCTATCTCTTCCCCATCTAGCAACCTGTTAAGCGAAGGAGTCTTTCAAATCATTCCATCCTCTTAGTGGTACCCTCTCACAACCAGACGAGTCTTGTTCTGGATGACCGTGTTCTCTTCATCATGCTTGTTTTTAATAACCACTTTAACGTAAGTGGTTTTATGTTATTCGAAGGAGGAACTAACACCCATACGTCAAGACTTTTAAACCGTAGAGGTTTTCTTCTTGCATGGATTCAAACCATGCAGGGTCGGTCAAATACCCTTTAACTTTTTTTGACTGCACACATTTAATGGGCTACATACATGACCCATCCTGTTCTTAATTTTTATTTCTTGTCAAAACTGGACAAGAAGGTTAAAGGTTGATAAAACGTATGCTGTTCGTATGGGTCTAACATATTGTGAATATGAGATTCAGCAACACTTGTATAAGGGAGTAGCAAAAGGTTTACAAACGTATTTCATCGAACGTAGCATTTGAAACATTGTTAGCAATTGTTGCGGGTTGATGCTGAACATGTTGTTGGTGTGTTTCAAGCTCGTCAACATTTTGTGAAGTGCTTGGAATACTTGTTGCTTGAGAGGATGAATTTGTTGGTGTTGGTGCGGTTTCTGCTATGCTTATAGGTTCTGTTGAAGTCTGAAGAACTTGAGGTGCTTGAGCAGCCGGAATAGTTCTTGGAGTAGCTGACGGTTGACCACCGATATGATCATCATACATAGCTTCAAACAGTAAATCCAATCACCTTTAGTTTGGTTTTGAGTTGTTATGTTGACGGAGCATAAGTAAGATCGATCCTAACTGATTTGTTCAGAAGTCATACATTGAAGCTAGGTCGGGTTTTAAAAAACTGCTTTGTTCAAAATCCATAGCTGAAATCTCATCAAATGTCTATTCATTTCTCCAATGATTTTTCTTTTCCTTCGTTTGTAAACTCTTTAAGGCATATATGAATTAGCAGAAATAACCAATGAAACAGCCAATATCCAAACTTTTGACCAAGCTTCCCAATATCTTCACGATCATTCTTAGGATAGCAGAGAGCCTCGAATACATAAAGAAAAGAGATATCCAGTTTTTTGCCATTAATAAGCTCGTATGGTGTTTTGTCAAATCGACAGTGAATGATAGAGTGGTTTTGAGTGTAACACGCAGTAGCAATTGCTTCTGCCCATAAGAATAACGGTGCACGAGAAAAGATCAACATTGTTCTAGCAGCCTCCACTAGCATGTATGCGGTTCATAGTTCCCTACTCTCTTGTTTTCTGTGAGGGGTACGGACAGAAGATGCTTGGTGAGAGATGCCAAAACTATTAAAGTATTCTTGAAGCACTTGGTTCTTAAATTCTCTACCGTTGTCAGTTCTTAGAATAATGACTGGAGCTTGCAGTAGAATTGTAATTTTCTTGAGAAAGGTTTTAATCTCATACGGTGCTTTGTCTTTTAATCTTAGGAAGAGTACCCAAGTGTAACGAGAATAGTCATCCACAATCACCAGGACATACCGCTTTCCATTTATACTTGCGATTCTCATTGGACCATACAAATCCATATGAAGAAGGTGTAACCTCTGCTTAGAATTTGGAACAGGTTTGGGTGGGTGAGATACCTTTTTTGCTTTTTCCTTGCTCTCATGAGGAACAAAGATATTCTTTATGGGATTTGAACTTTGGAAGTGTTAGCCGTGATATTTAGTAAAGTGATGGTCATTAAACATTCCCGAGCCTTGTATAAGTAAAACGTAGTTTTCAGGAATTTAGTTAAGCTAGTTGGGCCTAGTTGTCGGGCTCAAGCCCATTTGTATTATGATCCGGCCCAACTTAAAGCCCACTAGAATAGTCCTCTCTTTGGATCAATTTTAATGCCCCTTCCTAAGGAAATGCCCTCAACTCAATGCACGTGTCATTGAATGACCTCCACTTAAGGAACCTTCATTGGCTAAACATCCGGTAGCAACTCTTAAACCATCAGACTCATAATGCCCTCCCTAACTCGAACTCCCTCAAATCCTCCGTTAGACCCTACAACTATACAGTCAGGATGCCCTCCAAAACTCAACACAATGAATAAGATGATACTTCAAAATCACGAGTCCTCTCCAACATACGTCAAGAGAGAATCATCTCTCCGATGCGTCTCTCAGAAGGAATAATTAAAATGCCCCGTCACCGAAGTTTCTAGAATCCCCGACCTCAGTCTCTTCTCTCCAGCCAGACAGAGGCTGGCTTCCCAACACCTCAGATGATTCTGGAGAGGAGCTCATAAAATTATAATGCCCTCACTACCGAGGAATGAACATAGTACATTTCGAAATGCATATAAACTCTACCCCAAGAGATAACCAACTAAAATAAAAGTTATCAACTCCTCAACTATTCGCACGTATAATCAATCTCGGTAATGCCACTCACATAATTCGCACCTCAAAGACAACCGTCACCCTCAGGTGAAATCATAAAGGAATACATTGAAGTCAATATCAATAAATCAAAATCGCAGTTGTGGAGAGGTTTTGTTGGCTTCACATTTCTTTTGTGAAAACAAGTTACCATTTTTCCTTTGTTTTACTTCTCATCTCAAAAATCTATTTTTTTCTGTATTTTTGTGTTTTGTTGATGAAAAGATATCCTAACAAGTGGTATCAAGAGCCAAGGTTGGGTTAATATTTGGTTTGGTGGTAATTATTAGTTTTTTTATTGTTCGGCTTATTTTTGTTGTTTTTTATCTATTCAAATTTTTTTTCTTCATTATATCGTTCATTATAATTTTCTTTTTACACAGAACCATGTGTTTAATGTTTGTGTTTAGTGCATGTAATTTCGTTGAGGTTGTTTTGTGCAAATTGCAAGGTCAGAAAAAGCAAAGAATCGAGCATAATGCCCCTTTTTTAGCGAGAACGAACGAGTGGGGTTTTGGTTCGAACTAGGTATTCTAACTAGAGTTTCTGAGTTTGGATTCGAATCTAGCTAAGTTCTAACTAGTGTACTTCACCAAGGTTCGAAACTAGTTTGTTCGAACTAGGTCGACATCGAAAACGAGGGATTTCGTTTTGGATCGAACGAGGGATTTATTGTTTGATCGAAACGAGGGATTTTTTTCTGTTCCAATCGAACAATCTAAAAACGTGCGTCGAATCGAAGAACAAGCTAAAACCATACGACTAGCGTCGATCGACACCAGCAACTACCGAACAAGCGAGATCGAACGAGCGACGATCGAACGATCTGAGGTTCTAACTAGCTTGATCGAACTAGCTGAGGGAACGACCCTAAGCGTTTAACGAGCACGAGGCGAGTTCGAAACTAACTGAGTCTCTCGAACGAGCGGGGTTCGAAACTAGTTCGATCGAATACGATCAAAGAAAAAGGGAATCAGTAAAACGTACATAACTTTTGATCCGTAATACCGTTAAAGGCCCGTGACCTCTCAAAATCGAAGAGAATAACTGACAGGATATCACCTGTAAACCGACCCTTTGCAGGATTTAAGGATTTTTCGAAGCCCAAAAACATCAATTTCTAATGATTTATTGACACTTTTTTTCAAATTTTTTTTTGGAATTTTTGTTTTTTTTTCGCCGCTGATTACCGAATCAAATCATTCATCACGTGATCTAGTGATCTTGTAGAAAATCCCGTTAATTTCATTATCGTATTTTTGATCAAGAGACGAGTAAAATCCCGTGAACCGTTAATTGAATCAAATCCACAAACAACAACAAATCACTTTAACCCACTAAAGATCCTTGTTTATCATATCACATCACTTTGCAATGTCCGACCTCAACAAGACAATTATGCAGCCGGTCTGAAAACCGCCCTCCTATCTTAACAAAGAGAACTATGTTTCGCATGTCAATTCACGTCTTCTTCGTTATGCAAGAGTAGACCAAATGGAAAGTTAATCTACTACTCCATTATGATGGTCCTTATGTCAGACTTTATTCAGTAAAATGATCCCCGAACCAGGTGATACAGGATTCGTGGGCAGTACCTGATTCCTGCAATACGTTCATGAACAAACCGTGATGAACGCACAGTAGCAGAAATAAACAAATGGAACAGATGATCAAGCTATATCAGACCATTACTCTCGGTCTTCCTGAAGACATCGAAGCTGTCAGTTGATAGGTTTTGAGAAACTGCTTCAGAAATCTGGTTACTGTGCAACAATGAAGAAAGGTTCTGATATTGGAATTCAAGAAAAAGAAGGCTAAGTTTGTTTAATGAATGGGAAAGGATTACCTCCACTGAGGGGAATCTATTAGATCTTATTATCATATGTTTCCTCAAAATAGATGATGATTTTAAAGAGAAACAAACACTTCCTGAAAAGATTGCAAGTAATCTCAAGTTCCTAAACACCTTACAACCATAATGGAGTCGGCATGTTATCTAATTGTTTCATACAAACGAAGGACTTGCATACAACAGAATTACACTTAGTGTAAGAATTCTTGAATACAATCCAAAAGATGTTGAGATGATCAAAGAGCTGAACGACTTGCAAAAACAAATGATCCGCTAGCACTCATGGCAAATTCAACAATCCATTCAACTAACAGTGATTCCAACCAAGATCAAACCATCACCAGTACCTACATGCAACAACCACAACCCCATCAACAACAACTATAACCCACAAACCATCATCCAAACCAGAACTACATGCAAAAACCAATGGCCAATCCCGAAGACAACACAATCCCGACAACCACCCGCAATGAACATTGCACGTCATCGCTCTAATGGCAAAGGCATTCAAACTAAACTACTCAACACCAACCAACAACAACCATAGAATTTCATCAAACCCCTCGTAAACGGCAGATTGCTTACTAAGCCGGGTAAATGAATATGGGTCAAGACAGACCAATGCGGATGTAGGAGCTAATGGTGGTAATCAGTTTAGACAATGGCTGGGCAGAAGTTGGTATCAAATGGGTATAATGCAGTACAGAATGACCGGGAATCAGGTTGGCTCAAGATGTAGTTCAGAATCACGGTTTCAGAATATTGAAATCAGAATGGGCAAATTGGGTACCGAATATTGGAATGGAAATGTAGAGCAAGCACGAGCTGAGGGTAATGCGCCGGAATAATGTACACAGATAATGTGTTACAACTGCAGAGGAATGGGTCATCTTGCTAGGAACTGCACAGTCAGACCAAGGAGAAGGGATGACTGCTTATCTTCAGACTCAGTTGTTTGATTGCTCAAAAGGAAGAAGCCCAGGAATCCAACTCCAGCAGAAGAGTTTATTTGAAAGGGCTGCTGCAGCAGATCCTTGATGAAATTTGATGAAGTCCATGCAAACTGCATTTTTGAAGTGCAAATTTGCAGCAAGCATCAACATCAGGTACTCAGACTGACAACGCTCCCGTCAGATTCAGACGGATCAGCTAGGTACACAACTATACAACTGCTATGATATGATATATTTAATATGTTTTAACTCAAGAGGAAGTATCAGTATAACTGAGCTTACTCGAAAACCCCAATCCTGAACCACACCAAGAACAACAAATGATATTAATGTATTTCTGAATTCCGAGGTGTGGAACATGAGGGGGGAACAGTAGATCAACATCCTGCCACAGTAGAGAAACACGTGCTTACATTTGGAATCATTATATAAAAATTTGGCACTTGAAGTTGAAAAGGTCAACTCGTAAATCAAAAAATGAAAGAAACAAAATGCTGATTTGACACGAGCTGCAAGATATAAAAATCAAGAAGTGTTTAGAAATTAGTCAAGAAAAATATGACAAACTTGAAAGATGTTATCAAAGTCGGTTTAACAATAACAATGTCTAACAAAAAAGAATAAATGCTCTCATTTAAGTTCCGGTAAACAAAAAACGACTTGAAATGAGGAAATTACAAAATTAAGTAAACAGCTTACAACGGAAAATCAACTGTTTTCTTCTCTTCTTGAAGAAAAGAAAAAGTAGAAGTCTGATTCAAATACGCGAAGACGACTACTTGATAAACAAATTCAACATGAGAATAATATAAAGGAATTAGATAAATTTTGGTTAGACGGGTCAATTCTATTCAAAAAACGATGCACATGCTATCACCTAAGCCAGACTCGTTTTACCACACCACGAACAGAAAATGCTTGGTGTTATCAAAATCTTTTATCTCAAGCAAGCTCAGCGAAAACGAATAGAGTTAGTATAAATGGCAAAGTTTTACATGAAAAGCATGATCCGCGCTGTTGTGTCCTGATTCGGAGAGAGACAACCTGCAACTTGCTCAGAGAGGTCGCCAAAAATGAAACAATAGAACAAAGAAAAAAACCGCAAACTACACAAAATTAATCATCTTCGGAAATTTTTGTTCTCAAACGCCAAGTCACAGAAGAGGTGTAATGTTGTAAATACATCAAAAACGGCCACTGTTTCAAAATCAATTTCGATACCAAATGAAGAATTTTTGATGACACTACTCTAAGTTTGCACCGAAAATTTCTAACTGAGGTAACAGCACCATTGTGACTCATCACGAGTTTTTCAAACATAGAATGACTTTAAGATACACACCAATTGGTCGTACCAGTCTCATCAAGAGATTCACAAAATATAAAAGAAAAATTTTTCTATCATCAACCAAGTCGAACTCTAGACTATCAAAATTTTAAATACAATTTTTGAAAGAATGCAGCCAAATTTGTTCGAGACTTTAATCGCTTTGCAAAAGAAGCTGATGGAATCTCTAGCTAAGCACACGACATTGGAATTGGAAATTGGAAGCGTCTCTTGAGCGCAGTTGTCAGTCAAGACATTATGTCTATTGTAGCAAAGAAAACCTCGGTTGTAGATTCATCAAATCTCGCAAACTGAGCTTGACCAACGAAAGAACGCTTGAAAATTGTATCAATAAAAAAGGAGAATGCAAATGCTAAACTAGGAATGGATTTCGTACAAAAAGTGTGAAGAATGCAAAATATGACAAAATTTCGTACGATAAAGCCTTACCTTGACAATCAACGACAAAATCGAACGGTTTGCAAGCTCAGTTTGGGAGAATCTCAAGGTAAACAGTAAACGGATACTCCAGTGTACGCAAATACCCTTGATCCATTGTCTCAATAAACTTGAAAATGAGAATGTAGAATTAGAGTTTCAGTTCGGAATTATGAAAGGAAATTTGTTCACCTTAAGACCACATACAAAAAACCTGTTTGACTCTATTTCTGTGTCAACGTGCTCAAACTAAAACAAATAATATGACTCTTTGCAAACACAAATTACATTATACGATCTAAGAAAAACGCAAAGGTAATTGAGACTCAGTTGTTTTGATAAGGTTTCTGATCAAAAGGACACCAACGAAAAAAGGCACAAAAGGTAGTAGTGCGAATACCAAGTTTGGCAAAGCAATCAATCTGAAAACCACCGGTCTCTTCTAGACACAAACCCGTATGCAGTACCTACACTAACCTAACTCTACTAACGGCAACGGCTTTTTCCCATGTTTGGTGAGACAAATGCTTTGTCAATCCAGTCACTTCAAAACTCAGTTCCTTCCCTCTCTTCGATAGTTCAACTGTTGTGAACAATGAAAAGAGTGATGCTCCATGAATCTTTAGGATCAATCCTGTTAAAGCTAATCGGTAGCCCAACTTGAGCCTAACAAACATGTAAAAAACAAGCGTTAGGACAAAACCAATCCATTGTTTCCACAACCTCATTGATATTTTGTGCGACAGTTATGAGAATGCAAGAAATCTCTAGAAAGAAAAACCAGAGTGCTAATGTTTCAAAGAGTGCAAATCAAAAGAAACATAAGACTCAGGTCTGGAAACCAAAGAATATAGGGTCCAAAGAAAGATTTGCTTCACCTAAGCCTAGTAAACCTAGATCTTGCCTTAGGTGGTCACCAACTGGAAGATTTTTTGACCTTCAAGGAAAACTAATCGCTGTCTATTAGATCTGAGAGACATCAGTCTTGCTTCATCTAGGCCTAGCAAACCTAGAACTTATCTTAGGTGGATTCCAACTGGAAGAATTTTTGCCATGTGCGGAAAATTAACTGCATCCAGTAACACCGAGAATAAGTCTGAAAAATCTGTGTGTGACAATGCAAGTACTTCTAATCTCTCGGAACCTTCAAGCAAAGGGTTTCCGATTTCTACTTCTCTTCTTGGCAGGTTATCAAGACTAAGGAAATAACATAATTCTATCTATCTGATTGTTGTTCTCTAATCTCCAGGTCTATGGCTTATGTACACCTCAGTGCATAACCTGAGCTTCAGATAAAAGGGGAGTGTACGCTTTAGTGCGCTTTACCTTCAAAAGAAGAGAAATCTTCTTGTTTTCAAAATAGTTGAACACAATTTTTCAAGAATTTTTCAAAAGGATTTTCACAATCTTTCAAAATTCTGTGTTCAACACTCTCTCCTCATGTCACTTCAGTAGATATGATAGTCATGATGTCAATGATAGAGTTGGAAAGTCTATTCGGTCATTTGTTCGACGAATTATTCAAATGGAGAAAATCAAGTTGTTTCAAAGTCTTCCACTGTTACTACTGCTGATGCATCCGATAAACGTCAATAACAACAAGATTCAACTTCATCTACTTCAACTCTAGCAACAACTATCACTGCTGATGGAGACTTCGACTTGTAAATATTTTTGATCTTTCTCTTTATTTTGACTTATAAATATTTTTGAAAAAGAAAATACAAAAATATAAAACCAAGAAAAATAAAAAGCAAAATACAAAATCAAAAATTTCAAAAATACCAAAAATAATCTTCTTCGACATGTCTCTCGACAATCGATAACATTTGCGCACCTAGAAATGTTGATTAATATTAACGGGTGAATAAATGAAGTTCGAGCGAGAGTTTTAAATGCTATAAAAACATGTCCTTTCACTTTTTCTCTACGACTTCTAAGTATATGTCAGCTTAGGACTCGATCTCCAAAGAAAGAAAAATGTTCATTTATGTCCATTTATCCTACACAACGGGAAGTTCATATCTTCTCGGTCTTGAGCAATGTCGTATAAACATTCAAAGTTTTGAATGCTCAAGATAAGCACTAAGGAAATGATAATTAATAAGATACATCTGACATCATTTTCCTGTTGAGCATAATTTTTCAAAATATTTTTAAAAAGAAAATTTCAAATTCTTTCAAAATTGTGTGCACAACAAACTCCCACTCCAAGTTTTTACTCTATTCTATTATTGAGGGGGAGTATAATAATATGATTCATTCTGCATGCACTCATGTTCTCCCTAGACTTAGTTAGGCTCATGTGAATTCCGGACATTAACTTGTTTTTAATTCACTAATTGTCAAAAATTGTAAACACATATGCAATTTTTGAGGGGGAGAATAGTGATTAAAATATGATCAATACGGATTAATAACGGATATGATCTTCAATCTATAAGTGTGTTCCCAAACCTCGCATGTGCAAAACTCTTTCATAATATGGTGCATATGTGTAGGGGGAGCTTTTTGGTAACTCTGGAAACACTCAATGTGTCTCAAATGATTTCTCAGACACGTTGATTGATTTTTTATCAAATGGTTTTATGGATCTTCATGGCAATACCCCAAAGACCGACCAACTGTTGTTTCTCAAGGAGTTATAAGGCGGTTAAGGTTAGGTATATTCGTTCCATGATCCAGCCAGAACCAGAGGGATCTACCCAGGAACACTCCATTAGATAGAGTAGAAGTCCTAGGTATGATTGAAAAAAGGAGTAAAGTGAGAATAAGGGAATAGTGCCGACTGAGATGGAGCTAGTGCTGGAACAAACCCAACAAGGTACTAGTCATGAAGTCTCGGTAAGCACTGAAGGGGTTGAAGAATGAAAAAGAATTGTAAGGATAAAGGGTGAAAAGAAAGAAGCCCTCCATACAACCCTAGGCAGAAACCGGGTCAATACATAATCTATCGGTAATCACAAAGATGATTCTGATATTGAAGACTGACATCATGGACCCAGTGATGCAATGCACAACCCTCCCTAGCCACTCAGAATCTCTCAAAAGATTTCTGTTTCATTTCTCACGGAGATCAACACATTTCTATCGGCTTTCTCATTCCGAGATCGTTGATATTGAAAAGGTGGCAGTCCGCTCCAGCCTCCGATTACCAAATAACAAATGTGCACTTATAGAGTCTAGAGCCAACGAGATCCATCAAAAATCTCACTAGGACACAAATTCCAATATACAAAATGTCGTACATCATTATACAACATTTGGTATCAAAAAGTCCTACGCATTATCCTTGTGTGATAATTGCCAGAACATCAGAGTGATACTCTTTAGTATTCACAATGAAGATGGAAATCCTTCTTGAGCCATCATCAAACAAGCTCTTGGTAGGTGACTTGCGAGATTCTATATGAATCAAACTTGTGTCAATGAAAGGATGATGTAAGATTCTACATGAATCAACTTGTTGCAAGATAATATGAAATGACGACTCAATCAGATAAGGAGATAATTTAACACCCCCCCACAACCATAAAACTATCTGATTCCTCTTACGTGTTGTCTGCCTTTGAGACACTCTGTTAACGAGAACGGCTAGTGCAGATGTGAAACCAGTCAAGGAGGATTCTTTTTGAATTCTACTGATCACAGGCAGTAGTACATTATACTGATTAACGGGGAACGTGGTTATTGCAAACCATATTCGATGGAAGTGACAAAGGAACTTTCGTCCCATATATGCTGTATCTCTAACCTATACTTGCAGGTTTTCCCGACGGTAGCAGCTTCTAGTCCATGTCGAGTCAAGATTCAAGACCTCATGACTCAACTCAAAAGATTAATACATGATGAAGCTCAATAATCAAAGTCTTCGCACTCTCTTTAATGAAACAAGCACTTCCTCATTTCTTTCTTTTTTTTTTCTTTTTTAATAAGAAATTTTTTTGTTTTTTGTACAAGTAATCATGGTAAACGAAAATGTTGCGGGCGATTTTAGCTAGCTTTACAAGCTCTTGAGCATGAGGTGGTGAACAGATAGCAAGGCGCTTAAGATTCAAGGATAAAGATTTAGATATTCTCAGTAAGTCAGACAATTCAAGGCCCAAAGACCACGAATCAGTATTTTGTCAAAGAATATCAAGTTAAAGATCAAGGATCAAGATCCAGCATGCAATGGACTTTAAAAGGAATTTCCCAAGATAACAAGGCTCAAGTTCACAGACGTCACAAGAAGGATCACAATTGATAATGACCACCCCTTTAGGGGGAGATTGTTAGCTGGTGTTTTATTAAAGTAATGGTCATTAATATTCCCGAGCTTGTAGAAGTAAATCGTAGTATTTATTATAAATTTTCGGGAATTTAGATACATTAAGCTAGTTGGGCCTAGATGTCGGGCTCAGCCCATTTGTTTTATCGATCCGGCCCAATCAAAGCCCACAAGACTAGTCCTCCTCTTGTAACTACTAAAGCCCTCTCCAAGTGTGGAGAGGGTGTTGTTCTCATATTCTTAATTTATGAACTCGTAACCATTTTTCTTTGTTTTACTTTCTCTCTTAAAATCTATTTTTCTTTTTTGTGTTAGGTGATGAAATGATATTAACCATTAGCCATACTAACCAATTAAATGCTGGTTTGGTTTCGGTTTAGTGCACTGATTACTTATCACGAAGCGGGCATGTCATTCTTTAAGACTTAGGCGGGACATTATCCTAAGACCTAGACACGTTGATCCTCGTCACAATTAACGTATCTGCATAAAGCATCCTTTTAGTTTAATTATAATCTATCTAGGGATTAAAGCAATGGTGATCTTGTTAAACCCTAGCCTATCGGGACTTTGCCTACTTACTGTTTGACGGTATTTTATATACTAGTAGTTCACTGTTCAAGTCCTTACAATTAATTAGACATACTTGTTGAAACATACGGGTCACCTGCTGGTCCAGCTAAGCTCATAATTTAAAGGCAAAGATAGAACATTAATCATGATCCTATTAGTCCAGTAATATAAAACATGATATAGAGAGCTATCCCAGTATCTAGATTACTTGTTAGGTATCACTAGACCCAGTTGAATGATAGGTCGCATATTCAAACACGTAGACAAGTATCAGGTGATAAACATAATTCTACAATCAACGATAAATTACGCCATAGATAAACAACCAACATTAGATCTTCATTAGTGGCTAGAATACCCAAGGGGTTAGCCATAACCATTGTAATTATACAGTGTGATTTAAATAACAAAGGTAAACTTAATGTTTAACACCCGGGGGGGATACCAACATTACTGATTACAAGAGTATAGGAATTTACACGGTGTCTTAAAGGAATCGTGATTGATGCTTGCCTATGGCTGCTCTTTGTTTCTTCAGAAATCTTTCTAAATGTGTGACCTCCCACCCCCCCCCCCCCCCCCCCCCCCCCCCCCCCCCCCCCCCCCCCCCCCCCCACACCCCCCCCCCCCCCCCCCCCCCCCTCAAATTATATATATATATCCACTTGTCTGGTAATAGAAATATGATTTTGCCCACACCAAAAAAATGGTTTTTGAGTCCTCTATTTATAGTCTCTGAAAATTGATGGATACGCTGTATTAAGTAAGGTCAGTACGGCGTATAGGGGTGCTTTCCTTGGAGTGCGCGCTATGTTCATAATCAATCAAATATATATTTCCCCATTTATATTTATTACATGATCTCTGAATGTTTATCCAGCTGGATACGGCGTATATAGATAGGCAGGATACGCCGTATAGGGAATTGAGTACGCGCATTTTCTTGTGAAGTCCAGGTGCTGATACGCCGTATCTTCTTTTCTAGATACGGCGTATTGAGAAGAAATAAGCAAATCTTCATAATAACCATTGTTTAGCTCCAAAAAGTGCCCTCTTTTCGAATGTCTTCACAAATCACTCCGTAATTACTGCAATTTACAATTTAAGCAATTAAGCTAACGATTTTTTTTTTTTTTTTTATTTTTTATTTTTTTTTTTTTTTTTTTTTTTTTTTTTTTTTTTATTTTTTTTTTTTTTTTTTTTTTTTTTTTTTATTTTATATTTTTTTTTTTTTTTTTTAATTTTTTATTTTTTTTTTTTTTTTTCTTGCAATAATTATATTAAAAGTGGATAATTTCTTTGGGATAAATGATAGTATAAATGTAACGTGATTTGATGTCATCAGTATTACACCAACAAGGGCGACAAAACCACACATACACATTTAAATCCATGAATGAGACACATGTGATTGCTTACTCCCTCGTTCGAGCAAACCAAAGGTTAGGATGAAGAACGATATAGTGTAGGGATTAGGCATATATGGTGTAAAATAAAATAACAAAACAAACTAGATTAAGTCAAAAAATAAATACAAAATGTTGTCTAGCTATTTCCGACCACAACTTGAAACGGGGGAGCCCTTTCAATCACCTACTAACTCATGTTTAACACGAAAACTCACCGTTTGTTTGGCAAGCCCGACATTAGACTTAAAGATGTCATAATCCATCATCCTTACGATCCATTAAAATTACCTCTATGTTGGCGTTCTCGTAAACAAACAACTCCATTCATCATATATTAGCTACACAACAGCTAACGATATTACCACTTGATAAAAAAAAAATGCATAGTGGTTAATTTTGCGAACAACTTCAAATATATACAACAAACTGTTTACATCATTGGTTCTAAGCACGTACACGAATAAATTGATTATCTCATAAAAAATAAAATCGGTTAAGTTTAGATGAACCGATTATCTCACATTCCACTCCTTTTTTATCTCTTACATTTTTTTTGTATTTTTTGAATTTTTTTTAAACATAAACTAAAACGAATAAAGGTGTAAAATTTCACCACTTTCGATCATTATAAACATGGATTAATATTTCCGTAATGCTCCATGACTCAAAAATAAAAATGTTCGCCTTAATTATATTAAGTCAACAAGAATGTTATCGGTCTCATTAAGTCAACTATGTATGTTATGTATAGGCTAGTCAGTATCCATCGGGCGCTTGCGTTATAATCTAATGTTGTCCAGTTAAGGGTGAAGCCAAGTTTAGCCAAGCCCTGCCCGTTAAGGAAAGCCATGAGCCAACTGGACGGCTAGGGTATAAAAATAATCCCTTCACCACACTGGGGAAGGTGTGTTAATTTCATTTACCTAGCTAATCCTCCAACTCACGCTAAGCTAATCTTCCTTTCTTGTTTCTCTCTCTACTTTCTCTCTCTAGGCTTCTTATTTTCTAGCATCATTGGTTATAGGATGTATGTTGTGTAAAGGATTAAAACTAGTTCGGATAACATGTGGTTCACGCGCCTAGGGTGTGTACGTGTTAGTTTGTGTGAAATTCGTGGGGTTAGTTGGTTATATTTTTTGTGTTCGAAAAAAGCAAGAAAAATCAACTTTTGCTCTTGTTCGTTGGTTTTAAAGTGTAAAGGACTTGTACTTTTGGGCTTAGATCAATTCCATGGCATTCATTACTAGGTGATTATGAATCAATTTGTAGCTTACAAGAAAGTTTGAAGATTTTATCTTGGCTGCATTTGCTATCTAATAGGGTGTCGTCGGTTGCGTTTTGATCAGACTCGTTGACGTTTTATAATATTCGTTGGCGTTTTGATCGACTCGTGCCGTTTTGACTTAATAATTGTAGCGTTTCTGATCAGACTTGTTGCGTCTTGATAATATTCGTTGGTTTTTGATTCGACTCGTTGCCGTTTTGATCATTACTCGTTGCGTTTGTGTCCACAAGTTGAGCCACTCACTGCGTTTTGACTAAGAGAAACTTGCCACATTATATTTCTAGATGGTTTTCCCAAGACTCGTTGCGTTTTGATCAAGAATCGTTGCATTTTGACCAAGAATCATTGCGTTTTGACCAAGAAGTGTTGCGTTTTGACCAAGATTCGTTGCGTTTTGCTTAGACTCGTTGCGTTTTGATTAGATTAATTGCGTTTTGCAGAGACTCGTTGCGTTTTGATCATATTCGTTGCGTTTTGCTCATACTCACTGTGTTTTGTGTCAAGACGTCACTGCGTTTAGCTTTTATTGTTTTATCTAAAGTTGAAGATTTGCCTCCCCCCCATGCGTTTTGTCCATTGAAAACCTATGTTTCGATCCGCGCATCAGGTGGTATTTGACCGAATTTGGGAATTGTAAATCCGTATAATCAAAACATAAAAAAAATTAAAAATAGCAAGCAAACAAACCTTCAAGGACTAAATACAAGGACTTAGGACTTTAATTCGGACTAAAGGGGACAATTATCACTAAACAACACAACCAATCAAACCAACAATCAAAACTTAATCAACTTGAAATGTCAATTAATTATTCATTCCGGTTTCTTCTTGATTTTGGAACATCCGCGAAGATACGATTCTTTTCTCGATTTTAATCAAAGACTTGCTAAAATCCAGTGAACGTTAATTCATTTAAAACCCAATCTCAAACACTTCATAACACTCTAAGAATCCGATATTCATTCACAACCTCATCAGAATGTCAAATTCAACCTACTAAATTGCAAACTCAATCATCAAATGCTCTTTATAATGCTATCATGGAAGGGGTTTTTAACAAAGGATCGTCCACCTATGTTGGCCCGGGTAATTTCGTTTCAGTGGAAACCCAGACTCAAGAGATACATTGACCAACCTAACAGTGAACTCATCCATATGTCTCCAAACAATCCACTCATACCACGATCAATGGCCTGAGAATACAGTTCCAGGTTGCTGACGGGTTAGTTTGAAACAATACATCGAGGTATAGGAGATCATAAGAATGTTTCACAGGACATACAAGATCAACTGAATGCGAGTGAGCCTTCCAGATCAATTCTGCAGGAGAGATAACGATATCTACTCCACAGTGATGCTTGTCGAATGCATGTGAAAGTGGCGAAAGCCATTGAAAGGTTGAAACACGGTGATATCAATCAATGTTCAAGATCTTGAACATTTTATGGGAGTTTGAAAATTTACCTCACTGGATGGTGAATAACTTGGACTCAACATTACTCAGGGTTTTACAAGATGATGATATGAGCTTGTCAGAAATTTATGTCATGTTACAATCACAAGTGAATGTCAAGTTCTTTACTTCAACTACAACCAGACATGGCAAAGGTTGTAACAATGTTAAGCAGTGTCAAGAGCTGAAGACTGTCTCCTATCCACAAGTTTATGACATTTGAAGCAACACCAGATGAAGTCATGAGATAAGAGCAGAAAGACTAGCATTGTATGCTAATCCACTTGCATTGTTGCTCAACAACAACCAGTTTACCATCATCAAAACCATCCTACTCAAAACACTCAATATTCCTCCACCAGATCGCAACAGTCTACCAGAAATAGAGGAAAAGCAATTGTTACCTCTTCTGCTCTTACTTATGATCCAGAACCTGTACGTTACTAAAGATGAGCAATGTCAAAGGGGAAAAGGAGCTTGACTAACTAAGGCTTTAATTTCTCTCTGTTAAGAAAAATCTATCAAACCGCAACAACAACCTTGAACTTTCATCAAACACAGTCGAGTACTCAAGATTAATTCTGCCAACGAATCAATAGAGGAACTGGTATGATAATCCAGAGACGCAGTCAATGTTGCAGGGGGCTAGGGAAATGTAGGTACTCGGTAGTGCAAAAGTCTGATTCCAGTGTTACAACTGCAAGGAATATGGGCATGTAATAAGTGGTTCTTTCAGAAACCAACGAAGAGTCGAAGGATGCCCAACTTATCTAAGAAAGAATGTTTATTGTAATAACAAGAGGAAGTTGGGGTTCAGTTGATGCGAACAAGCTGATTGGAAGGATGATACTGCTGATGGAGTTGTGATAGGAATTGAAGCACATTATATGTACATGGCACAAATTCAAGAGGTTACTCCAAATCCAGTTGCCATTCTGGACCATCTTTGATGATGAGCCAAGTGCCTAAGGTACAAAACCATAATGACACTATAATGTGTTTGTCCATGGAAAATGAACTCCTGAGCAAATGAATCTAGTAATGACATATATCTGCGGAACAAGATGACACCAATTATCACTATTGCTTCATCGGTATTATGTTATGTAGAGCTTTGGTATGACAGGATGAAACTGATGATCTTGATCAAGAACGTGATTTGCTTGCTTCTTTAATTCAGACAACTAAATGTGAAATGATGACATCAAAAACCGGAAATAAATTTTTGGAATATCAAACAAAGGAGTTAGATGATAAATTGAAAGGTGAAATTGAGGATTTTAAAAACTAAGACATAAAGTTTCAGGATATCAAATAACCATTCAAAGAAGTAAAAACAATGAATTATCCAAGACTAAAAACCACGTTGATGTTTAAAGACCCTTAAGAAGTTCCAAGCAGAACTTGATAAGTATCATGATGTGAATTATGCCTCAAAGAAGGAACTTGATGTGCAAAAGCTACGGGGATTTAAGTCGTCATAAAAAATCGATTTTGAAAAATCATTCTAATGCATTTACTCAAAAAATAAATGATTTAAATCAACGATTTCGGATATGGAAAAAGGAGCTTTGTGCCACATCAAGAAACCATCTCATAATGTCACAAGAAGGAGCTCAGATAAGCTTACTAAACTCGTGAGACAAGGAACTTGCCTAAGGTATTGCTTAGAAAACAAATCAAGGTTTTGAATGGATCTTGTCTATTAAAACTGGACAATCGGTCAAACAATGACTATCGAATAATCGTACTTGTAAAACGAGTTTTGCAAAACATGGTTCTCACAAAAGCTACTAAAGAGCGAATCCTCGTCTGCTATGATATAGGTTGCTATAATGAAATCTTGGGTTACTGTTAGCCTGATTTAACAATGAAACGATTCATCTTGAAAAAGAACGTCGATCAAAATTAAGCGATTTAATCAGACCGTTTGATTATGATCAATTGAATAATCTTTATGATTTGTTTGTTCCACAATGGGAAAAGTCGGCTGAACAACCATCTTTTACCCCCCCACCCCCCCCCATGTCAAAGAATGATCATACATCTTCAATACGGAATTTTCCAAGAGTCTTTTCGTATACATCAACTTTTTTAGAAAAAACGAATGGTGAATCCATTTGGGGATAAAAGAGTACAAGCTCTAAAGAAACTTTTCAAGATTAAAAAGAGTGTTGCCACGATTTTTGACGGAGTGGAACATTGCAAACAAACAATTGCCAAAAGAACATATTTTGGTAACATTGATCCTTTCATTCAAAACATAATAGAAGGAAATTTTGCCCCCCAAATTAGCAAACCCAATGCGGACTTAGAATAATTTTACTTGTGTTTGAAAGAGGAAATGGTTGTGATTTGAGTATTTAATTCTCTTGAAATTAAGTAGACACTCTCAAATCTCACTGAAACTCAAGAAACACAGTTTTTCGAATGAAAACGGCTGACTTTTAGGAAATAATTACTATGTGATACTGAATGCCATATAGAGTGTTCACTGATTTGGATGAAGTTACTAATTAGCATGTGCATTAACTTAGAAACCTGGGAAAATGTGCAAAAAAAAAAAAACCTTTCATGTGAAAAAGAGCTTTCAAAAAGATAGAACAATGTCAAAGGGTTTTTGAAGAACTTCAGAAACATGCGATATCAATCTTGAACTTATTTACAACAGTGTAAAGAAGTAAAAATGACAAAATCTTTCAAGGAAAATCAGTAAAACATATTTTTGTAAGATCGTGAACAGTATTTTGAATTCAAGACTGAAGCCCAATTACAAGACAAGGAATAGCAATACGTGAGTTGAAGAAACTCATAGAAAGATGAAAGGAAAATCTATGGGAAACTAGTTTGAAAAATCATCGGTTCATCGGACAACGAGAGCTATAAAGTCAAAGACAATCCATTTTAGGTAAAACATCTATTTTTTCAGATTTCTCTTGCCCAAAGAAAGATTTTCAAAGTCAAAGATAGATACCAAACAAAATGTGTCTAATGATTTTCAAACCAGTCACGCAACAATTTGCCTCAGAATCTGTTGCAGATTATAAAGAACACAACGTGTGATCGCCACCAGGAATGTATAAAGTTGCACACACAGCTATCAAACTAGAACCCCTCCGTTGCCATCCCAAGACATTAGGAAACCTAACATAAGCGTGTCTTTCTCTATAGTAGTAATTCCCAATATAAGAGTTAGCAGACCAAGCTTAAGAAGCAATATCTAGAAGAAAAGTCATGTCTAACAAATAGTCAGGGAAGAAGCAAGCAAGTAGAAGACACCGTAGGAAGTATAAGTTTCATAATATGATCGTTTGACACTGCGTGTAATGACAGTTTGAATGCTAAGACCTTGAATGTTAACTTTGTCTGTGTTACTTGTGGAAATGTTGTGCTGATGAAAATTATGATTTATGTGTTTCTACATTATATCAATGGCATAAATCTCGGATAGACAACCAATGGTGTTGCTGTTAGTACTCGAGAACCCAAGCATATGTGGAACCAATTCTGTTGCAACATTTCAGTAAGAAACCGTTGCAACCGTCTCCACATGTTAAGAATCTAGAAAATTATCTAGGAAGTATCTATTGAGAGTTAGTAAGACATGCTAGTTGGTGGTATCCAAGTATACTCATCTGGATATAATTGGAATACCTAGACTCAAAAGGCAATGTTAACCCAAACATTAGTATGCCTCTAGGAAATGATCTGAAACTGCTTATATTTATGGAACATACGGACTCCTAGGTGTCACTAGTGTCCAATATCCATTGTCTTCTAATTATTTTGCAGTCCGTCGATCATTTGTTCATCGTCTACTATGGGTGCTCAAAGCACATGACGGAATCTCAAACTTTCTAACTAATTTTGTGGAGAACTTTTTTGGAACGGTGAAGTTTGGAAATGATCAAATTGCACCAATTATTGGCTATGGAGATCTGGTTCAAGGAACTATTACTATCAAAAGGGTTTATTACGTCAAAGGGCTAATCACAATTTATTCTCCGTTGGTCAATTATGTGATGCGGATTTGGAAGTTGCTTTTCGGAAGTCTACATGTTATATCCGTGATTTGAAAGGAAATGATCTTCTTACAGGTTCTCGTGGCACAGATTTGTATTCCCTTTTTTCCCGCTGAAGATCAATCAACTCCTCATCTAATTTTGCTTAAGGCTAATAGAACATCGTCTAAGCATGGTTATGACATCGTCGTCATATCTCATTTAAACTTCGACACATCAACTTGCTTCAAAGAAATATATTGTGAATGGCCTTCCAAAGCTGGAAATTTGTCAAGGATCATCTGTGTATTTTCTTGTGAGCTGGGAAAGCAAAAAAGAAAGTCTTTTCACACTAGACTACCCCGAGCTCAAAAACGACGGTTACAACTTCTACACATCGGACTTATGTGGTCATGCGGGTAGAAAGCATTATAGCAAGAAGTATGTTCTCGTAATTGTTGAGCACTACTCCGATATACCTGACTATCTGAGTCCAAAGACGAAACACCTAGAGTTCTCATTGATTTCTCACAACTCGACAAAGAGACTTCGATGGCTCAAGTTTACAACAGTTCGAACTGAAAGGCACGAAATTTCTTAATACAACTCTTCATGCATACTTTGCAAAGCGGGACTAAGCCACGAACGTAACTGCTCGAACACTCTAAACACCATGTGCTTAGTCGAAAGACGAAACCGTACTCTTGTTGAGGCTGCTCGAACAATGCAAAGCGCCGCTAAAGTTCCTTTGTTCTTCTGGGATAAAGCAATTGCAACAACATGTTTTACTCAAAACCATTTACTTGTAATTCCTCGACATGAGAAAACACCATATTTCCATATCATCATGCCGGAACCCGTCAGTCAAGTTCTCTTCACATCTTTGGTTCTCTTTGCTCCATCGCAGAGATGGTGCAAAATTGATAAAATGAAGGAAAAAGGTGATGCATGTATTTTTGTTGGGTATTCTACTCAGTCAAAGGCTTATAGGGTATTTAACAAGAGAACAAGAATGATAGTTGAAACAATTCATGTTAACTTTGACGAATTGCCTCAAATGGCGTCAGATCACGTCAGTTCTGACCCCGGTCCACAATGTTCAACAACGGTACTTGAACAAGACAATTTAAGTCCCGGTCCACAAAGTCAAGAAAATGTTCCTCAAGTTGCTGAGACAGTAACAACGTCAAATGAGCTGGAATTGCTATATAGTCCGATGTTCAGTGAATTACTCAATGGAAATTCTCATGTTGTGTCAAAGTCTTCCGCTGTACATGCTGCTGATAATCCCGATAAACGTCAACAACATAACACAACTCACACTTCTACAACAACCGATGTTGCAGATCCACCTCCATTGAACATTCATTCAACACATCAAACTCCAACTCAAGTACCAACTGTCAAAAAGGATGCACCTGAGAACATTATTCAAGCAGAAACCAATACAGAAAATGCACAATTTGACGACGATGAATTTATCAACATCTTCAGTACACCGGTACAAGAACAAGGGGAGACATCGTCTCGTCATGTTGATTCGTCAAACATGCATACTTTCTATCAACACCATCCTTCCGTAAAGTTGGACAAAAGCTCATCATTAGAAAACAGTCATTCGGAAATACTTCTCAATCCATTTAGAACAAGACGTCAACTAGAACAGATGGCCAGATGGTGTTGTTCGCACTCACGTGAGTCGCATCGACCAAAACATCAAAGAAGCATGGCATGATTCTGCATGGGATTGAAATCAATGCAGGAAGAACTTCATCTGTTCTGGTCGACTACGATGTATGGGCAAATTAGTCGATAGACCACTTATGCAAAATGTCATTAATTAAGTGGCTCCTGGAGAAAAACAAACGTGATGAGGAAAATACCGTTATTCGCAACAAATCTTGTCTTGTAGCTAAGGGATATGCTTAAAAGGAAGGAATTGATTTCGAAGAGTCATTCGCACCAGTTGCTCGGTTGGAAGCTGTACGGTTGTTCATTGCGTATGCTGCACACAAATCATTTACAGTTACCAAATGGCCGTTAAAACCCCCCCCGCCCCCCCCACTCTTCATTTACGTACCATCTGAAACCACCGCGACCCCACCCCCGTAAGCCTCGCTAAGCATAATAACACCCCCCACCCCCCCCCCACCACCACCCCAGCCAAGGACTCTTGCTTCTGCGCCACCCCCTCTCCACTCAATCCCCTGCCCCCCGCTTACACTCCCACTCCCCCCCAGCCCCCCCCACCAACCACCTCTTAATACTTAAACCCAACAAAAAAAAAAAGAAAACCATAGAATACTCACCAAAACAAAAAATTAAAGAATCAATATTAAAACACGATAGACACCAAATAATCTGTAAATAAAGAGAAAAAACAAAACACAAAAAATGCGTTCAATTATCAAAACTCTACAAATCAGTAAAAAAACAAAACAATAAAAATAGACATCTATCATTTACCTAAACTACCATAACAAGTACACCAAAATAAAACTAAACAAAAATAAGCTCCAAGATTGGTGATGAAAAAAAGATAGAGATATAGAGATATCTACCCACCTTCCTGGACTCCGAAGGATTCTCAAAAGGTTCATTGATCCAACTCTATCATAACTAAACATAAGGAAGAATATTGCTTATGCAATTTAGTTGATGACATAATTTTTGGTTCTACGAAACCAAAACTTTCAAAACGATTTTGGAAAAAAACTAATGCACAGCAAGTTTGACATGTCTATGATGGGGGAGCTAAAATTCTTTTTAGGAATTCAGATCCACCAATCCCCTCGTGGTATCTTTATAAACCAAGCTAAGTATGCTCAAGAGATACTTAAAAAGCATGGTATGACCTCATGTGATAGCATTGGTACACCAATGGCTACAAAACACCTTGATGCTGACTTGAGTGGTACTCCGGTCGACCAAACGAAATATCGTAGTATGGTCGGAGCACTCATGTACCTAACAGCAAGTAGACCAGATATTGTACATGCAACATGTTATTGTGCTCGCTATCAAGCGAAACCGACTGAGAAACATCTCACTGCGGTTAAACGGATCTTTCGGTACCTTAAAGACTCCATTAACATGGGTCTCTGGTATCCGAAGGACACCGGTTTCGAACTAACTGCTTTTTCAGATTCGGATCACGCGGGCTGTCTCGATTCACGTAAGAGCACATCTGGTGGCATACAATTTCTAGGTGGTGATAAGTTAGTCAGCTGGTCATCCAAAAAGCAGGACTGCACTTCAATGTCTTCAGCAGAAGCCGAGTATGTGTCTTTATCTGCGTGCTGCGCTCAAGTTCTATGGTTGAGAACTC
This sequence comes from Tanacetum coccineum, assembly GCA_026074375.1. Taxonomy (NCBI): domain Eukaryota; kingdom Viridiplantae; phylum Streptophyta; class Magnoliopsida; order Asterales; family Asteraceae; genus Tanacetum; species Tanacetum coccineum. Next base: position 30,355 of record BQNB010070623.1, read on the forward strand.
AGCTCACAGATTATGGCTTTCACTTTGATAAAATACCTATGTATTGTGACTCAAAGGCAGCCATAGCCATCTCGTGCAATCCAGTCCAGCATTCCCGTACCAAGCACATCGATGTCAGATATCACTTCATAAAGGAACAGGTTGAAAAGGGTATTGTTGAATTATTCTTTGTCGGAACTGAATACCAGTTAGCTGACTTGTTCACTAAAGCCTTATCGGAAGATAGGTTTAAGTCTCTTGTCAGACAACTCGGTATGAGATGTTTGACTCCAGATGAACTGGAGGTTCTGGCAATTGAATCTGCTTGATCCATCAAACATCAATTTGTAAATATTTTTATTCTCTCTTTCTTTTTGATTTATAAAAATTTTTGAAAAAGAAAATACAAAAATATAAAACCAACAAAAAGAAAATAGAAAAATATAAAACCTAGAAAAACAAAATACAAAATCAGAAAATTTCAAAAATACCAAAAAGAATCTTCTCGACATGTCTCTTGGAATCGATAACATTTACGTACCTAGAAATGTTGATTAACATCGACACGGGCGTGTAAATGAAGTTCGAGCGAGAGTTTCAAATGCTTTCAAAACATGTCATTTCTAAATTTTTCTCTATGATGCTTGTACCTAAACATTTACGTACCTAGAATGATGCTTGTTCGAATGATGCTTGTTCGATCAACAAGAATGACACTCGTTCGATCCAAACTATAAAACACTCGTTCGAACCACGCGCTAGAACACTCGTTCGATCCAAACTAAGATGAAGCTCGTTCGATTGAGACACCACGAACTCGATTTTTACTTCCTTGCGTTTTACTTAGCCACGCACGAAATAACCACGATTACAAGAAAAATTACAACCACTAAATCGAACCACTTTGCTTACAAAAACACGAAACAAACAAACAAAAAACTAACACGAAACAACCACTAAAACTAACAAAAACTAAACCCACCCGTGGCGAATGATACCAAATGTTATCCCAAAAGCTTAATCCATTTCACAATAATAAGCTATACCAATAAGCAAAATAAAGATAGAAAAGAGATAAGGAAAGTGAAAGATTATTAGAGAGAAATAAAGAGGTGGAAGATTACACACACACACAAATTATGAAATGGTAACCAACACCCTCTCCATGTGTGGAGAGGGTTCTATTTATACCCTTGAGCCATGAGTGGCTTATGGGCTTTCTAACTTGGGCCGGGCTTGGCTATTCTTGGGCTTTGAGCCCGAAACATGGACAATATTAGATTACAATCCAAGCCCGTTGAACCCGACTAGCCTATTACTTAACAAGACTAGTTACATCTAATAAGACCGATAACATTCTTGTTCGACTTATATAAAATTAAGGCTAACAGTTAGTTTTTCTGAGCGGAAGATACGTGATTAGGGGTTAGGATCTTAATGGCTGATACTATGTTAAACAATGATAGGGTATAACTTTATTATTAATAACTATTTATAGAGTACAAATGCATAACCCTAACCCTAATGGACCCAACCCATAAACCGAGCTTGGGTCTAATCCATCTAATACCCCTTCGCAGTTCGAGCGACGAAATCGCGAAAGCTCGGACTGGAGTAGTAAACTAGAAAAAGAGAAAACACTAACTTAATAAAAACATTATTGTGCGATTTCGCCGCTCGGACTGTGAGGAGTATTAGATGGATTAGGCCCAAGCCCGGCTTGTGGGTTGGGTCCATTAGGGTTAGGTTTATGCATTTGTACTCTGTAAATAGTTATTAATAATAAAGTTATACCCACAGGGTTTTCATTGTTTAACAGTAATTAGTTACATCATAAGTCCACTCTGACAATCCACGAGTAAATACTCGAGCAATAGGATAAATGTCTTCTTCTTGAGATTCGTCATCCACAACAAGCACATTGTGCTTTGAATTTTTCATATATAAAAGAAGTCTTTCATCCATTACACCGACACCAGATGGTTGATCTATATTTGTAAGTAATTTCTGCTTTCCATCAACATGAGGTGACCAAAACTGAACAAGGACATATTCATTGCGGAAACTCAATAGCTCCATCGCAGATATTATCTTGTTTTGTGTATTCTGATTATAGGGGTCGACATTAGCCCTCAGCTTAAATCCTATAGTTTATAAGAATACAACAAACCAGGCATAAAAGAATTAACAAATATCATGAAACCATATAGTATATGAAGCTAAAACCACTCCTAAAGGTCAGGTTAGAACCTAAACCCATTACTACAAGTCTCAGCCAACCAATACATCTGCTATCAATTTTCTAGTGAAAATAGTCCTTTCTGGATCAAAATTTGAACTATATAAAGTCTATTTTCCAAACTTCTGATTTTTGCAAACTGAAACAGTGACGAGTTTTTTATGACAGATAGTTATGAAAGCAGGAAGATAGACATACCACCAATTACTGTAGATTGAGACAAATCAGATTGAGAAAGTTCCTCTCCTTTTTCAAAAATCTTAAGATGCGTCAGATATCTCGACTCCCCGAAAAAGACAGATGTCAACGGTTCAAAAGTTGGAAAATGGAGGTAACTTAGGCAATAATATATCAGGATAACATATAGTTGGAAAAACACTTGTATTCATGGTTTATAGCATGTATCCTCCTCACGGGTTTATGAAATAGAAGATTTAAAAGCGAGGCTATGAACTCACCTTAACAGTATAGGGAAATCTGATTGATGGCA
>BQNB010070624.1:0-33062 GCA_026074375.1 Tanacetum coccineum
TTCTCTTGCTTGAGCGCCTCGCTTTGGGCTGCCACTACCATTCCCTTTATTTCAGGCTGAATAATCATAGCCATTGCTCGCACACGTCTAGGTTTCACTCGTTCCTTCCTACTTAATGCATCCGTCACCATATTCACCTTTCCCGGGTGGTAGCGAATCTCACACTCATAGTCACTAAATAACTCAATCCACCTCCTTTGATGCATATTCAACTCCTTCTGATCGAATATGTGTTGGAGGCTCTTATGATCCGTATAGATAACACTCTTCGTACCATAAAAATAATGCCTCTAAGTTTTAAGGGCAAACACAACAACTTCTAATTCTAGGTCGTGCGTTGTATAATTCTTCTCATGAATCTTCAGTTGTCTCGATGCATAGGCGATTACCTTGCCTCTTTGCATGCGCACACAACCTAGTCCTTGATTCGATGCATCACAATAAAATACAAAATCTTCAACTCTGTCTGGTAACGACAAAATAGGAGCATCACACAATTTATTCTTCAAGGTCTGGAATGCTTCTTCCTCTTTTTTGCCTCACTCATACTTTTGGTCTTTCTGAGTTAGCGAAGTAAGGGGTTTAGCAATCTTAGAGAAATTCACGATGAAACGCCGATAATAGCCATCTAATCCTAAAAACAACCAAACTTTCAACGGCGTTATAGGGGCTTTCCAATTCTTCATCGCCTCTATTTTACTTGGGTCCACGTGAATACCATTCTGGTTGACCACATGACTAAGAAACTGCACTTCTTGTAACCAAAACTCACACTTGGAGAATTTAGCATACAACTCTTCCTTCTTCAGCAATTCCAACACCAGTCTCAAATGAACCTCATTTTCATCCTTAGACTTTGAGTAGACCAGAATGCCGTCAATGAAAACGATAACAAACTTATCTAAGTATGGTTTGCATACCCGGTTCATCAAATCCATAAAGACTGCAGGTGCATTGGTTAATCCAAAAGGCATAACCGTAAACTCAAAATGTCTGTATCTCGTTCGAAACGTGGTCTTTGGAATATCATTCTCATATACCCGGAGCTGATGATAACCTGACTGAAGGTCTATCTTTGAGAAGTAGTGTGCTCCTTGCAGCTGATCAAATAGGTCATCAATTCTCGGGAGAGGATAGCGATTCTTAATAGTTAACTTCTTCAACTCCTTATAATCAATACACATGCGTAGTGCATCATCCTTCTTCTTAAAAAACAGCACAGGTGCTCCCCACAGAGAATGAATTGGTTGTATGAAACCCTTGTCTTGCAACTCTTAAAGTTGCGCAGACAATTCTTGTATCTCTGAGGGCGCTAGACGATATGGAGACTTTGCAACCGGCGTTGCTCCCAAAACTAAGTCTATGTAAAACTAAACTTATCGTTGCGGCGGTAATCCTGACAAGTCCTCCGGAAACACCTTACCAAAATCTCGTACTACGGAAATATCACTTAATTTTGGTTCGTCTACCTTTATGTTACTTAAGGCTTTGGCGATTCCTGGAGTATGTTCTCCTTAGACTTGAAGTATCTCACCACTTTCCAACGGTATCCTAACTACCTTCTCGTGGCACACTATCTCAGCCTTATGCTCAGACAGCAAATCCATCCCACAATCACATCGAAACTCCTATGACCTAAGGGTATTAAATCTATAGTAAACAGAGAAGTTCCTAGCTCTAGTTTGCAATCACGAATAATCCTATAAACTTCTACCTTCTTATCATCTGCTACTTCTATCACATACCCAGGGTTTACAAAACTAGGTCTCACATTTAGTAAGGGCGCAAAATCAGTAGAAATGAAACTAAAATCGGCTCCAAAATCGAAAAGTACAGTAGCATAATGATGGTTCAAATAAAAAGTACCCGTTACGATGTTAGGATCTTGGAGAGCGCCAACTGCATTCACATTGAAAGCCCTCCCTTTAACTTGGATCTCGCTATTCCTTGTGTTCCAATTTCCTTTAATAGTCAAACGGTTTCCTACTTGATCAGGTGCTAGATTCAATTTAGGACAAGTATTTCGATAATGTTTACGGCTTCCACACTCATAACATGTTCCGGGTTCATATCCACCCCTAACAGCATTAATCGGCGCCACCTGCTTAGTTGGCATACGACAATTTTTTGCACAGTGACCCAATTTCTGACAATTGAAGCACACTATACAAGGTCTACCATCGGGATGATAAGTCCAACACTTAGCACATTTTGGATGAGGCCCAGTATACTCATTCCTATGAGAAGTTGCTGCCACAAATCCCTTGCTCACTTTCTCCCTCTTATCATCATATCTCCTACCACCTTGCTTGTTTGACTCTTCCACTCCCTTTCTTTTCTCATTACCTTTCGTCAGTGTACCACAGCTAACTGCCTCATCGGTAAGTATCCCAGCTTTAAGAATCGTACTCTGGATTGTGGTTGGTTGGGTAGCCCAGAGCATTCCTTGAATCTCAGGAGCTAACCCAGCTATGTAGCTCTTGATGCATGATGACTCAGGAGTGACTAGATGCGGAACCAACTTAGCTAATTCATTAAACCGATCCGTATAGCCGGCATGATTGGCTCCCACCATCTTATGATTCCAAAACTCAGATTCTGACTTCTCCATTTCATTGCTAGGACATAACTCCTCTACAAGCAATGCCTTAAAATTAGTCTATGACATACCTATTGCAGATGCGCGACCTCTTGCTTGAACTTGAGTATTCCACCAAGTCAAAGCCTTGTTCACCAACGAGCTAGCAGCATACTTCACCTTTTGATTCTCAGCACACCCACTATTGTCAATTATATTCTCCATCTTCTCAATCCATTAGATAAGTGCTATCGCACCTCCCTTTCCATCATACTCTTTAGGATTGCATGCCATGAACCCTTTGTAGGTACATCCATTGTTTCCACCATTTCTACCATTTCCACCATTTCCACCATTAGAATTGTTCACGTTGTTAGTCACTTGGGTGACAATCTGAGGAAGAATGGTTTGCAATTGCTGTGCGATGATAGCAGCAATGTCAGGGTTCTCCTCGTTATTGTTGTTGTTGTTGTTGTTGTTGTTAGGACCGCTTCATAGGTTTGGAGCCATTTCTATATGAGATAAATTTTATATACATTAGACGATATAATAAGGATCATGATCTTATCACTCTTTCATAACCATATACATACATACAACGCATCAATATTAATCCATGTAATCATACTTACAAGTCCACCTGTGTTGTGGCGCATGTATAATTATGTTGGCCACCATAATTATAGATACCCCCTTTCACAGTTGTACTCCCTCCTATGACGACACTTCATGAAATAAACACACCACATAGCACCTAATTATAAACGAAAACAATAAATCACACAGAGGAATAATCCTAATAATCACTTTTATTATATTAAAATACTCTAAATCCAAGAGTTGAAAATAACATTCCTAACATGGCTCCAAACGTCAAAAGGAAAAAGAAAACAAGCTAAAATATATCAATCATTAGAACAATACGGACAATTGCGGAACATGCGGTCGGGAATAGCTTTAGTTGTCTTCTTCAACTTAGGCTTACTACTTACGGTGGACTCAAGATCCGAGTCTACCTCCTTATCTGATGCTTCATGCTCTAGAGGCTCATCCCCATCCTCAATCAACCAACCATTCATGTTGCCTTCTTGTTGGGGCAGTCAGTGTGGAGCAAATTCATTCCTTTAGAGTTCTGGATGATCAATAAATCCATACTTATTTAAAGCTCTAGGTTGTTCAGTTGGTTCTTCTTCTTCAGACAAATGGTATCATGGAAACTTAGAGATTTCTCCATCTTTTGAAATCATCATCATATCTCTCTCTATGATCCATTTCCCCCTACTTGTTTCTTAGTCAACTTTGATTTAATTCGGCGTGGATACAGACCTTTTGGTATTCGGACTTTATGGTTCGTATGCTTCATCCTAAGCTTCGTCACTGGATTAGTAAAACGCTTGAGTCTAGTTGCGAAGGCGATTCCCCAATAAAACTTAGCACGAGACGCACGAGCTGAGGAGACATGACTAAAATAACACAAAGAATGGTATATACTATTAGATCCCCAAAATGAAAGTATATATATATTATATTATATAGCAATAATGAAATAGGAAAAATTAAAGCTTTTTAAGTAGCAAGAAAATATAGTAGATACGTACATATACACTTAAACCATAATATGCAATTATATGAGGGTCTCCTAGGTTATAGTTTAGGCCAAACCACCTACTTCTCTATAACTAAAGGCTCTGATACCAATCTGTCACACCCCGCCAAGGCGGAATCACAAGGCGTAACTTCATGGATATCATCACAACACAATGGTGTCAACAATAGAGAATCACTACATGCATAACTGAATATAAAAGACACGATGTGTCATGACAATACCGAAAACAAAGGAACGACGTCTTGCATTAATGAAAAAAGGGTCTCACCAATACAAAGACACAACGTCTCACAAACCTAATAAAATCGAATAGAATTTAAGAATTCATGCAAACAAATACGAAATGAAATCAAATGAGAACTCCCAATGCCAGCCTAATGGTCTCTCTAGCCAGTTTTATTAACTTCAACACCTTCGTAACACTCACCTGAAAATGATGCTTAAAACGTCAACACAACGGTTGGTGAGAGTCATAGGTTTACGACACCCAATTCAAGCTTTAAGTAAATTACTGTGATTAATAAAAACAAAACATGGCAGGACAATTAAGCTGACTATTATACATGCTAACCATGCACTCGTCTAAACAATCACCTTTGGGATGGAACGTGTCCCCCGATCCAAACCACAAAGCTCGTCTTACAGTCATGGATATGAATGTTATCCCTGATCCAAAGACTCTTGGTACCGTATCCACACAATAACATACCCACACAAAGTAGGTGAAACCAACATACCTACAAAGTAGGCAAAACCAATACAATGTCATACCCACAAAGTAGGCGAAACCAATACAATATCATACGGCATGCAACACACAAACATATAATAGCTACATAAAAGTCTACGCGTCAACTAAAACCACATAATAACAGTAATTAAAACATTTCAAAACATATTTTGCATCATTTCCATCCCAAGAAAACATAGTAAAATAGGACTATGAAACTCACATGATGCTCAGCTACTTGACAGAATCTTGCACACAATCTAAACATTACAAAAACACATGTTACACTCGGTTAGGCTAAATGCCCAAGCTAATGTAACAATCATATGATGGCCTTATAAACCTTATACTAAGTTTATAATCCTTTAAATACATCTCCCGATTCATTTTCATACTCTATATGACCTTAACCATTAACTTTCAACTTTTTAGTTTCCGACAAAAATTTATAGTCACTTTATGACCACAAATAAAATACTAAAACACCTAATTGATGGTTATCCTTTTATCCTATAGCTCTCTAATAAGTTGTGAGCTACTGTGATTTTTTAGAAAAAATAATACTAAGTGAAACTATTTTATAAAAATTCATCATTACAAAGTACTTAGATTCGGATCTGAACGCACACCGAAAAGTTTGACGTCCTTAAAAACACTTGGAAAATGTTTTAGTATTATCCCTTTGAACTGGAGTTACTAGACACCTAAAATATGACTCATGATTTTTGGTTAACCCTAATTTGAAATTTAAGTAGGGGTTTTACTCCCCGAAATCAGACCCAAATCTGACCCGAATTTACTGTTTTAACAACTTTTCTTGCGAAAATTATTTGACTAACTTCCCGACCTCAAAACCTTTCGGGGCTAGACCTTTTGGAAAATAGACTCTTTGAACTTATCAATAGACATAAGATTCATAAATAAAAACGTTACCATCCTTGAGATATCCATCGAACAACATGAACTAAAATTCTGCTCAAACCTAATACCTATTTAAACCCGATCCAACCCTAACCAATTACATCAATATGACCCTAATTAAACCCTAAACACTTCTAATTAAGTTTAACATCATTAATTTACAAATTTTATGAAACCCTAATTTATCCATCACTTTATTGTTACATGAATTAAAAAGAAAATTAAAACAATTAGAGTTTATGAACATACCTAAAACCTTCAATTAGTTAACACAAATCACCACTTGGATCTTGAATAAAAAAAACTTTTTTTTCTTTTTCTTTGTTCGATCGACCGGTTAAAAAAATAGGGGAGATGAGATTTGTAAATTTAAATGTTTGCAAAAGAGTTTTGGATAATTAACCTAATAAAATTTGTATTAGACTAAAATTGTTTTCTTTCCTCTTTTTTTCTCTCATATCCGGCCGATCTACAAACCCTAATAAATATATATAAATATATATATAATATATATATATATATATATATATATATATATATATTGTCTATTATTATTTACACAAAAAAACCCTTTACTTTTGTTATTTTTATAAAAACCTTTATTTATTTAGACATCCTTCTAAATAAAACTAGTTTTAAATACCTAAAAAATATCTTCATTTCGTACTTTATTTCTCCTAACTTAATAATACTAAAATCTACTAACTAAATTTTCTATTCTCGCAAATTCCTATTATTTAAATACATAATACGTACACATAAAATACATACACATATAAAATTATACCATCATTTTCACTGTCACTAAAATGTGAACAAAATGAAATATCCATAACAGCCATAACTTCAATCATCATGAGACGATCACGCTCAATAGATTGGTAACCAAACTCACATAAGATCACATAACCACATAATTACTATAACACATAATGAAACTCAAGTCAATGCTAACAGTTGACTAACTTGCTCAAAGCACAGTTGTCACAGGAGAGACTTGTAATAGAATAGATTTACAGACTCTTGCCATGTCACTTATTTATAAATGGGTTTTTACCACATTTTCATTAAACTCGTGCACTCACCAACTATTTTTATAGTTGACTTGTTTTCTCATGCATTTCAGGTGATTATTTGTAAAGTTTTTTTTAAAGGCATTGCATTGTGGAGTCTCACCGAGTCATCACTTTTAAACATTTTGACTTCAAGACAAAGCTTTGTGAACTCAAAACTTATGTTTTAAACGCCAATGTTCGACAAAGACAATTATGGTGTTATTGTACTATTTCTTTCAAATTAAATTATGGTATTGTACTATTGCCATATGCTTGTGCCTTGAGCTGTCACACTTTGTGTTTTTGCTTTAGCGGGGTGTTACAGATTTGGTATTAGAGCCTGTGGTTATAGAGAATGCCGGTTTTTGAAAATTAAAAAAAACTACAACTATAACCAATAAGTAGTTTTATAAAACACCGAATATGATAGGAGTTAACTAGTCTGGACATTGCATCATTTGACTTTACTTAGACGGAACTTGATCAACTCTGTCTAATTCAGGTAGAATCATGGGATGTTAAGAATAGTTACCAAGTATCATGCTTGGTGGAGTCATAGGCATAAGGTCACCTGAAGTTGCATTGGTCGTGTGTGTTCATATTTCATGCATTCATGTTTGTTCTATAGTCCAATATGTCATTTTATATGTGATCTTTATCTTTACCGCACTATGACCTATAGACTAAGCACGTCTTTGTTTTTGCCATGATGCGATCGTTAAGTCACATCCCTCACTTTCCCGTACATTATACGATTTGGACGACCTCAACATATATTAGTATTCTGATCTTCAGACAGACGTTGTTAGAATTGCTAGTCCCCCTTGACTAGGATATCATTAGAGATCGTCTTCGCACACTTATGATTCACTGAGTGAGTTACGATACACACCTAACTACTCTTCGCACACCTACCCTGCTTAGGACCCCGAGAAGGACTCATCAATATAATTCGAGTTAGTACTCGAGGCGAGCAGAAGATGGACTGCATGTGCACGACATGTAGAGATGTTCATTCTTTCGTTATTAGAAACTGCGCCGACCTATATTTCGGTTACGTTTATGTCTTATTTCGTCTTATTATTAAGCCAACTGTTTTGGCTGCGATTATGCGCAGGAGTACTTGATTAATATATAACCACTAAATGGTTGATTGATTCATCCCAACGACGTTGTTGGAGGAATATTTTGATACGTAATAACCGTCTTATTTTCGGCTGGGAGTTGAACTCTAGTTGGCACCGACTTGTCGAAAGGCATTTTGTTGATCCCAATGAACATATCTTGAACTCCTTAGCTTGATGTAAGGTTTAGTATCATTGGATAAATCCAAAGGCACTAAGATTGAAACTTTGAGTGTATGATATAAACTATGCGGAATCTAGTTTATACCACTAAGAAGAATAACTGTAATGAATGTTTAACACACAAAAATATAACCAAAACAATAAGATCTAATATATTAATACGAACACTCTTTGACAGTGTTAGGGTTTACAACCTTGAAGCTATGAAAAATTATGAACGACTGATCTATCTTGATCTATGCCGTAGGGTTCCTTTTATACACCAAGGAAACCCTAATGGGCTTACAAAACGCGTATAATGATAATGCATATCTATTCCTAATTTAACTCATGCATATCATAATAGCAGTACTAACTATACAAGACTAACAACACTAAGTATTAACTAACAGTACTAACTATACTGGCAGTACTAACAATGTACTGGCAGCACTAACTATTATAGCTAGCAGTACTAATAACTTAGACTATTTTCTTTAAACTTCAACAGCAGCACAATCTTGAACCAGCAGTATTAACTTCCAAAACTAACAGTAGTAACTTCAGAAGCCTTCAATTCCCAACAATCCTCCCCTAAACTTGATATTCACCTTGTTAATCATCAAGTTTCTTCAGTATCAGCATCTTGATCATCAGGAGGATGTATCCAAACACTCTTCTACTTCTGAAGTTGTGATCTTGTAAATCTGAGAAGCTCAAATGCCATCTCACTTTCATAATCAACCTCTAGTCTTCTATTTAGCATCCTTGAAAGCATTTCTTGAGTTAGAGGATATTTCTTCTCAATCATCATGTGAATAGCAACTCCAGTATTCATCAACAGTACATGAACTCCACATGAGTCAAACAATCTCCAGCTTATCAAGTTGTAGTCCTGTTGATTCTTCCATATTTCATCTTCTTCATTAGGCTCAAATAAGGTCTTCAGATCTCCCCAAAGTAACAAGTCATATCCTTCTGGACTTGTTGTCTCATATCTTTCATTTACCAACCTATGTAGATCTATCACATCTTGTCTGTCAAAATCATCAAGCATCTCACTGAATATCTTGTAATTCTTGGAACTTCCATCTGCTCTGATGATTTGATAATACATCATATTTTCATTTAAAATATGTGTCTTCCAATCAACAATTGGATATTTGGTGGCCAGAGATTCAACATCAATAGCAACATCATCCCTTGGAACTACATCCATACTATCTCTAAGCTCCTCTTTTTCAGCATCATTATCCTCTTCTAGTTTCTGTTTCTTGGAACTTTCTTCTTCAGAATCTGCTCTTGGTCTCTTTTTAGTGCTTTCTGCTTGCTGTTGACTGTCATCATCTATAGGCTTAAAGTCATCAATCCACTTCTTCTCTCTTTCATATAACTTCTGAACTTCTTCAAAGTTCTTGTGCTTTAGTTGTTGATGAGTGTACTTACCCATATGTTTGAGGTAAGTAATCATCCTGTTCCTGACTTGAGTTCTTATAGGTGGTTTGTTCCTTATTGCCTCTGCTCTTTCTGCTGCCAATTGTTTCTTTCTTCTTTCAAAGAATTCTGCTAACAATCTGGCTCTTTCTTCAATTGTGTACTTTTCTTGCTCTTCATGTGTCAGTCTTACAGCCAGTTCATGATCAACATCTATTCTGTCTTGAATTTCATCAAACTCTTCAGCTAAAGCAGCACTAGTAGCTTCTTCTTGCTTTTATCTTTCTTTTTGTGCTCTGTCCAACTTTGCTAACTCTTCCTCATGTAATCTTTGAGCTAACTCTACATCACTCTCAATTTGAGCTAACCCTTGATCCCTTTTTTTTACTTTCTCTGGTTTCTCAAGTTCTTCTTCAACTAGTACACCCTTACCTTTGTCTTTTGGATCAATAGTTGGAAGAGGTTGCAGTGTAGTTATTGATCTGATAGGTCTAGGAGAATCTTCTACATCTTTAATAACAATTCATTTCTCCTTAGATTTCTCTTCCTTCATCTTTATCAAAGTCTGAGCAATGGTAAGATCTTCATCTATAAATGCAGTTGCAGTAGTTGTTGGAGGTGTTCTAGGTTCAACAGTACTAATAGCTACACCAGCAGTAGTAACTGGTGCACTAACAGCACTAACTCCAGTGGTAGCAGTATAAACTATTTATCCTTCAACATCTTCCATGTCATCATCAAGTACATCAGAGTTACTATCTTGGAACATTGACTTTGTCTTGTCACTTTCCCTCCCCTGTTTGGATGCATCCTCCTCATCCAAATCATCATCAGAAGACTCAACCTGCCTGTATATCCTCCTTCTTGGGTGTGAGATGCTTGACTTTCTCTTTCTTTCTAATTTCTTAACTCTTTGCTTTAGTTTGAGAATCTCCACAGCTTGTACATCCTTCTCTTTCTCCAAGTCAAGCATATGTTTTGACAATTTTGTACATATAGCCATTAATTCTTTCAGTTTCAGCCTACCCTCATCACTTTTAGGTGTGTAACCTCCTGTGAGAGGTGAATCATAAGGTGTAGGTGGTACACTGTTCATCAATTCAAAAGTATGTTCCATGCTGCCCTCCCCACTTCCAGATGTGTGACCTTCTGGGAGAGGTGGTTCATTGGGCTTTTCAAGCACTCTCTCAGACCTAGTCTGAGCAAGAGCACCCTCATGGTTTCTTGACGACTGGGACTGCCACCTGTATCCATTCCCTGAGGAATGTCAACATTAGGCATTACCGTGGTCTGGGTCCTAATTATGTTATCACTGTCCTGTGCTGCAACTAAGCTAGCATCAGTAGTGATAGCCCTTTCCACACTATCACCCCCTCCTTATGGACAACCTCATCTGCTCCATTGTCTAAAGGCACACTGGTGTGAGGGAACTCAATGACCTTTTGGGCTCTCCTATGTTTTTGAGTATTTCGTTGTTTTCTTTGATATGTAGATGGAGATGGGAGTATTTGCTCAATGTGAGCTTTAGTTTGAAGTTCATGGGAAACTGTTAGATGTGTTTCAGTTTGAAGTGATTCAGTTTGAGGTTCTGAAACATTTGGTTGTGAGGTAGAGGGTGTGGGTTCTGGTTCAGGGGGTATTGCTGAACCTTCACCCTCAGGTGCTTAGTTTTGCACCAACATGGAGTCAAAAAGTGGAGTAACTTTTCCTGAAAAAAATTTACTTTTCCTTGCCATATTAGAGAAAACCTTTTTACTGTGTGTAGGTGTCTCATAAGTATCATTAAAAGGTTCTGGTAAATCTTTAAGCTGGTTATTCAAAAAGAGTTGTAAAAACCTTGGATACATTAAAAATCTCTTTGGATCCAAGTTCCTCAACATACCATCAAAAATTAATTTAGAAAAATTAAATTTTTGACCCTTTGCTAAACATATAACTGCTGAAGCCAAATTAGTTGAAAATTCATTCCAAGCAGTTGATTTTGAACTTATACAATGAAGGATGGTATGTATCAGAAATTTCCATTGAGGTGAGAATGAACCTTTTTGAAAAGTAAGTTTTGTAGAAAGCTGTTCATATCCCATCAATGCAAGGTTTTCAAAAATTTCATCATTTGTTAGGCAAGCAATACCATCCTCATCATTAAAGAGAAGATCACTTCTCACTGATGATTCTGATATGACCACAGCCTTGCCATCAACAATAGCATGTATTTGCTTCACTGAATTGACTGTTTTGGAAGTGGCAGTATTCCAAAACTGTTCAATGTAAGAAGCATAGATAGTGGGACTTACAGTGAGAGCATAATTGATCGAACATGTAGAGAGGAAGTCCACTATCTGATGAAACTCAGCGTTCTCCTCTGTCTTTTCCAAACAAGCAACCATATTATGTTGATCGACAAACTTCAAATCCGCCATATAGTGATTGATTTATGAGAAGGGTTCTGGGTTTAAGTTCGTTGATGAGAGTATGAGGGTTTGGCAAAGTTAATTGAGATATTATAAAGAGAGCTTAAGGGTGTGATTGGACCGACTGAATAAAGTTGAATCTTTATCTTGAAGTAAAACTTATAAAAGAAAGAAAGATCAAGAATTATCCAAATATAGACCCCTATAAGCGAAGTTGTTGGCGGAAATATCTCAACGGTTATAATTAATTAATGAAAATCTGTTATGCCCCGAACAGTATTAACGGTAACAAGCAGTACTAAATTTGGCTCAGCAGTACTAACTTTTGCCCAGCAGTACTAACTTTTGCCTAGCAGTACTAACTTTTGTAGCAGTATAAACAAAATAGTTACCAGTAGAAACCCAATACTAATCATCAATCTCATTACTAAACCCGTGTAAGCAGCACTAACTAAGCCTAGCAGCATCAACTTTTGTACAAAGTTTCATCCAGCAGTATAAACTAAGTCCAGCAGTACTAAGAGATATCTAACAGTATTAACTCTGTCTTCAATAATTATACAACAACATGCCTCTATTCATCACAAGCACACTAGAAAAGACTAGATAGACATGTGAGAATTCATGAGGATCCATATTTATGCATAACCCATGAATAAAAGTTAAGAACTGTTATCCAAACACATTAACCTCCCCTCAAACAATACTTCAGAGATTAAGTAATCCAATGCTAGCAATTAGAAAGTTAAACCTGCTAACATCAAAAGCCTTTGTGAGAAGATCTGCAACATTGTGGTCTGTGTGAATCTTAATCACTTAAATCAACTTCTTCTCATAACAATCTCTGATGAAATGGTGCCTAATCTCTATGTGCTTGGTTTTAGAGTGAAACACTAGATTCTTTACAATACAAATGGTGCTTTCATTATCAATGAAAATCTTGGTGTTCATGAAGTTGAACCCATAATCAAGCATTTGATTTTGAATCCATAGCACCTATCCACATCAATTAGCAGCAGCAACATACTCTACTTCAGTTGTTGAGTTAGTTACTATAGTCTGCTTCTTACATTGACATGAAATCAACCTTTTGCAGAAATTGACAACCTCCTGTTGTGAATTTCCTATCAAGGCTAGCTTTAGCATAATCACTATCTGAAAAAGCTTCCAAGTCAAATGGTGAATCTCTAGGATACCAAAGGGCCTATTTAGGTTGACCTTTCAAGTACTAAAAGATCCTCTTTACAGCATGAAGATTGTGACATTTTAGGAGTAACTTAGAACCTTGTACACGCACAATCAGCATATCATTATGTCTGGCCTAGTAAGCTGTTAAGTCTTCAATGATTCCAATCATTGATCTGTATACATAGAACATCTCCACCACTATCAGTCTTCTCTCATCTTGTTCTCAATGCCTTATTAGGTTCCCATGGGAGTGATTGTTGTCTTTCACAGTGGCAAAAATCTAAACTTCTTCATATGTCAGCCAAATATTTGTTTGGCTAATAAAGAATTTAATCCTTCTTCTGTTGTACTTGTAACCCTAAGGAAGAAAGTAAGTTCCCACATAGAACTTATCTGATTCTCTTGTGCATCAAAACTTCAAATCTCATCACATAGGGACTTCTAGTGACCCTAAGAGGTATCATCAATTACTCCGTGTACTAGCAAGATATAATTTGTCCTTCTTGAAGAACTAGTCTTAGCTAATAGTGCCTCTTCTAAAATCTATTTTCAATTAAGTAGGTAGACAGGTCTAAATACCAGGCTCTGGAGCTTGATTTGTATGACCATATAAAGCTTTTTCTACCTTATACACTTTGTCAGGGAATTGTGGATCTTCAAAACCAGGAGGTTGACACACATAAACCTCCTCTTCAATAGTACCATATAAGAAGGCACTCTTTACATCTATCTGGTAGACAATAAACCCCATAAATGATGCATAGGTAAAAAATAACCGAATTGCTTCTATCCTAGCAACAGGAGCAAAAACCTCATCATAATCAATTCCTTCTTCTTGGGTATAACCTTGTGTAACCAGTCTTGCCTTGTTTCCTACTACAATGCCTCTCTCATCCTTTTTGTTTCTAAAGATCCATTTAGTTCCAATGTCCCTCTTGTTATTAGGTAGATTAACCAGTGTCCAAACCTTATGAAGTTGAAATTGTAGAAGCTCCTCTTGTATTGCTTCTATCCAGCTTGGATCTTCCAGAGCTTGAATCACTTTCTTGGGTTCCATTTGTGAGAGAAAATAGGCAAATAAGCAGTTCTGATAATCTTTGTGATTTGTTCTCCTTTGCTTATTAATGTAACATACCATAGCATGATCATCAGAAATCTTGGTCATTCTCCTTGTTTGAATAACTGAATTAAAGTCTCTAATGATCTGGTCTTTAGGATGATCCTTGTCAATTTTGGTTGTGCGAATAAGACTGACATTCATGGTTGTTTCCAAGTTGTTGAGGTCAGCCTCTGCACCCACATCTTCATCATCATAAGCATTACCAAAAATTCTAGTATCATCTATTGGAGTCACATTTGAAACAGGTGGAAGTGTAAATGCATTTTTGTAAGGAGAAAATCTTTTAAATAGATGTTCCTCAAATGCATTAGAAGCTTCAGCAACATTAACTGGTGATGATGGATCATCATTAGTAAAACATGGTCTAACAGCACTAACAGGTGTAATAACAGTATTAATACTATTAGTGCTGTTATGATGTACAGTCTGCTTTTCTTGTTGAAGTAGCCTTTCAAACTCACTTCTTGTGGCTTGATCATCCTTCCCATCTTTATCTGAAGCTCCATTTTCATCCATTTTAGTAGGCTTCTCTTCAGCATCTTCTTCACTGACCTTAGGATCTTGAGAGATTAATGGATCAGTTGTACAGATAGGTATTAGGATGTATTCTTGTTCAGGTTCTGTCTTCTTCTTAGCTTGACCTGTAACAATGTTATCTCTAGTTCCTGCAATACCATTAGTTTGATTTCCTGTAACAACTGGCACATAGTTCATAGATATTGTCAAAGAATCAACATCAAAAAGCCAGTCTGGTTCATTTCCTATCACATTAGGTGTATTTTTAAGAAATCTAATGTTTAAGGTCTCTTCAACTATCCTGGTCCTCTTGTTAAATACTCTCATGGCCTTGCTAACTACAAAGTACCCAACAAAAAATCCCTCATCAGCTTTTCCATCAAACTTGCCTAGATGATCCCTGGTATTTAAGATGGTAACAGGACACCCAAAATGTTTCATGAAGTCTATCAATGGGGTTCTTCCACAAATAAGTTCATAAGGTGTCTTGTTATGAGCTTAATGACTAAGACCCTATTTAGCACATAGCAAGCAATATTAACTGCTTTAGCCCAAAAGGCGGTTGGTAACTTAGAGTCAACTAACAGAGTTCTTACAGCCTCTATCAGTGTTCTATTCCTCCTCTCAGCAACACCATTCTGCTGAGGAGTCCTAGCAACACTGAATTCCCTCTTAATCTCCTTCATTTTACAAAATTGATTCATTACACTATTTTTGAACTCAGTTCCATTGTCACATCTGATAACTTTTACTTTATAGTCTAGTTGATTTTCTATTTCAGTTATGAAGGTCTTTAATATCCCACTAGTTTCATCCTTAGTGGCCAAAAAGAATACCCAAGAAAATCTACTAAAGTCATCAGTAACAACTAGGCAATAAGACTTTTTCATTAAACTCTTAACATTTGTAGGACCAAATAGGTCCATATGAAGCATATGTAAGGGTTTGCTGATTGAGTTCACAAGTTTGGTCTTACAGGAGGCTTTGTGTTGCTTTCCTTTCTGACAAGCAACACAAGAATGGTCATTTTCAAAGATCTTTGAAGGCAAACCTCTAACAAGGTTTCCCCTCACAAGTTTGTTCATGTTTTTAAAGTTTATGTGACCAAGCCTCCTATGCCATAAATTGGATTCATCAATTGTGGCCTTAGCAAAGAGG
This sequence comes from Tanacetum coccineum, assembly GCA_026074375.1. Taxonomy (NCBI): domain Eukaryota; kingdom Viridiplantae; phylum Streptophyta; class Magnoliopsida; order Asterales; family Asteraceae; genus Tanacetum; species Tanacetum coccineum. Next base: position 16,007 of record BQNB010070624.1, read on the forward strand.
CAAGTTAAACCTTTAGTGGGAACAACACTCTTTAGGTCAACACTGTAAATGTTATCCTTTCTTGGAACTCTCAGCAAGACTTGACTTTCATCAAGTAGCTTAAAGTCAGAAGATAAGACAAGACATTCAGTGTCAGTAAAAAGAACATTATTCTTTTTGTCACAAAAAAGAACATTATTCTTTTTGTCACAAATTTGTGACATACTAAACAGATTATACTTAAGCTCCTTACAAAAGTACACATTATCAAAATCCAATGTTCCTATTTTGATTTTACCTTTTCCAAAAATTCTACCTTTACCATCTCTAAAGGAAACAAATCCACCATCATAATCTTCATACTCAGTAAGATAGCATTTGTTTCCAGTCATGTGCCTTGAGCAACCACTGTCAATAACTTCTTTTTCCTTGTACTCTTTCTGCTGTGGGTTGTCCTGCACATAAAATAAGAGAATTTGACTCTTTTAGGGATCCAAGCCATTATAGACTTGGATCTGTCTAATGTAAGAATATTTCTTGAAAGTATTTGATGCACTACTATTTTTGGCTTTCCAAACCCAGCATGCTGAGGCCTTAACAGCATTAACCCCTTTTCCCTTGTTTTCACTTACTACTGCTCTATCCCTAGCTGTAGTATCTTTTCCCCTGACAGTATTAACCTTTTTATTGAAAATACTGTTTTTGTATTATGAATACCTGTTAAATGGCCTTGTGACTTGTGAATATCCCTTTTTGTAAGCATCTGATATTGGTCTAGGATGATTCACAGTTGGTTTTGAGCCAGCAGTATTAACTAGTCTGACAGCAGTATTAACACTTGCACCAACAGTATTAATTTTGCCAGACTTGGTTAATACTGCTTGTGGAACAAATCTTCTATTAGGGTGAAGGTGAGTCATTTTATTAGCAAAGTTCTTATGATTCACCCTACTTGTGTTGTTCCACACTGGTCTTATAACCTTTTTATCACACACATAATAGAGATGCTTAAAACTACCACAAACAAAACAAGCTTTATTAATCAATTTAAAGTCACTTCCTAGTCTTTGGGACATAAGATTGTTCCAGTTTCTTTGGTTCCCTCTAGGATAGTATTTGTTTTGTTTAGATGTTTCTACCTTCTCTACTGTTTCCCTAGCAGACTTAACAATTTTTTTCTTTTCAGTGCTAGAACTAACAGTTTTATCCTTAGGTATAATTTCTACCTCACTTTCATCATCAGTATTCTAATCCTCAATGACTGGAGGTCTAAAGCTATTCATCCTAACAGTTTTAGGTTCTACTGCATCACCATTACTTTTTACACCAGCAGACTCATGAATTATACATCAACTGTCTTTAACATTACTAGGTTGTAACCAATAAGTAGTAGAACATCCATATTCTCACTTTCACTATTTATCAATCCATAAATGATAGATTATGTATGAAGAGGGAATGAAGTTTGGGAAAGTGTCCCTGTAAAGGTGATAGAACTGCATGGATTATCCCTATCGAGATATGGACTATTATTACCTCCCTGATTTTCTAACCTCTTAGATGAATTCCACAAAGCTTTACTACAGCAGGATAATCTGCAGTAGAATAATCTGCATTATATCCAGTCTAGTTTTTAAACTTGTTAACAACTTACTTTCCATCAAATTATTCAAGAGAATTAGTATGAATTTTGAAACTTCATAATGTATAGTTTTAACGTCATTTCTCTCTTTTTCCTGCTTTTTCCAATTTCTTTTTGTTATTCAACACTAAAGCATGTGTCCTCCTTAGTTTGACATTCAAAGTTTAAAACATAATGCATTCTTCAAACACAGCCTAATTTTTTCTTATATTGAGCTAGTCTAGCTTCTATTGATTCTAAACTGCGTTATAAGAAACTAAATTAAAATTGAGACCTTTTGTAATCTGAAGACAAACATCAAATTGTACTTTGAGTAGCATAAGCTTTTACACATGATTTAGAATAAGAATCTACCTCAGAATCTGAACTGGAAGAACTTCCTGAAGATGTAAATGCCATTAATGCATAGTTTGTAGGATGCTCTTCTTCAGCTTAGTAGCTCCAGTCATACCCTCCAATTCCATCTTGAGCAACTCAATGGGCATTTTCAGTAGGGAGTTTCCAACTGTCACAGATCATCTATAATTCTCTCTTCCTCGTTTTCCTGAATTTCTAGGAGCTCTACATTCTATTGCAAATGGACCCCATATTTATGACAATTGGTAAGCACTAGATCCACTTTATACCTATCAAATCCAACCCTTGACCATTTACATCCAGCTTCTAGCCTTCTCCTCTAGATGAATCACTAACTCTAATTGTCAGCCTGACCATCTCCCTTTAAATCCATTTCTTCTAGTCATCAGATTAATTTGTACTAGATCCTTTTGTGAAAGTTGAGGAGAATGTGGGCTGACTAGCTAGGAAAAGCACAATCATACAACACAAGGTTATCTCCAGATGTAGGATTACTTTGAGTATGAGCAACACTAACTCCATAAGCAGTGTTATCTGCTTCATTTGTGCTGCTATTGCTGTTAGTGCTGTTGGAGGACACAAAATCCACATTTTGTGGATTTTGACTTGTACTTGATGATCTTGAGATTTTTGGTTCATATATCTTCAAGTTGTTGTATAAGTCATCCACACTGATGGTCTCTATTTCCTGTTTGTTCCTTCAGATCAAAGCATGAGTCTTCCATTCAGATGGAAGACTTCTCAACAATTTTAAGTTCATGTCCTCTTGTGTAATAACTTCGCCTTGAATCTCCAACTAACTAATAAGTTTTTACAAGTTATCAAAAGTTTGATCCATTGTCTCTGAACTTAATCCTGCAAAGTTCTTATATTGTTGCTTGAGAAGAGTTCTCTGAACTTTCTTGGATTCCATGTTTCCTTCATACCTCTTCTCAATGGCTTCCATGAGCAATTTTGCATCTTTATATGAATGAAACTTCAGTTGATCCTTATTTGGGAGTGCCATCAACAGAGTTCCTCTAGATTTCATCTCATTCCTCCTGTCCTGCTTTTCTTCTACAGTAGTAGGTTCATATTTCTGCTCAGTTTCTCCAACAGTTCTCTTCAGCACTTTGTTACCATTTTTAATTACTTCCTAGAGGGAGAAATCAATCATGAGAAGGAATTGTTCTATCCTCATTAACCAGAGATCATAATCCCCTGGGTTGAGGATAGGGAGTTTTGCAGTTAGAGTTGTAGAATTAGTTCCTGCCTTCATCTTATCACTAAGAATTAGATCTTGTATATGTTGTTGGTTTCTTCTTATTCAAAGCTTCACAACAACTCCTGATACACTTGTTATCTCAATGTAACAAAACATGAACTCCTACTTGATGTAAGGTTTAAGTATCCTTGGATAAATCCAAAGCACTAAGATTGATGAAACTTTGAGTGATATGAGTATAAACTAAATAGGTAGAAAGGGAGCATGATTGGGGAAACTATGTTATGTTAAGAATTAATGGGGGAGATGAAGAGTATTAAGGATTGAAAATAAATTGGGAGACAATTGGAGGAATCTATATATGAAGTGGGATGATGAAGGGAGGGAATTGATGAGAGTGATTGAAGGTAAAAGATGGTTATTCGATGATTGTTTGTATTAGCTAAAACGGGGGGGGATGCTGAACGCAAGGGTCGAAGATTGTAAGCACAGAGAGATAGGTTCCTTCGTAGAGCCATTCACTTAACGGCTGACTGGGTGTAAAGGTATTGGCGAAAGGAGGTTACTTATGTTTAACAGCGGAATCTAGTTTATACCACCAAAGTAAGAAATAAACTGTAATAATGTTTAACACACAGAAATATAACCAAAACAATAAGCTCCAATAAATTATAAACGAACACTTTTTGACAAATTTATGTAGGGTTATACAACCTTGAACTATTTAAAAAACTAATGAAAATACTATCTTGATCTATGTCTTAGGGTTCCTTTTATACACCAAGGAAACCCTAATGGGCTTACAAAACGCGTAATAATGATAATGCATATCTATTCCTAATTTAAAACTCATGCATATAATAATGAGCAGTAAATAACTATAACAAGACCTAACAACATTTAAGTAATAACTTAAACATTACTAACTATACGTGGCAGTACTAACAATGTACTGGCAACACTAACTATTATAGCTAGCAGTACTAATAACTTAGACTATTTTCTTTAAACTTCAACAGCAGCACAATCTTAAACTAGTAGTATTAACTTCCAAAACTAACAGTAGTAACTTCAGAAGCCTTCAATTCCCAACAATCCTCCCCTAAACTTGATATTCACCTTGTTAATCATCATGTTTCTTTAGTATCATCATCTTGATCATCAGGAGGATGTATCCAAACACTCTTCTACTTCTAAAGTTGTGATCTTGTAAATCTGAGAAGCTCAAATGCCATCTCACTTTCATAATCAACCTCTAGTCTTCTATTTAGCATCCTTGAAAGCATTTATTGAGTTAGAGGATATTTCTTCTCGGTCATCATGTGAATAGCAACTCCAGTATTCATCAACAGTACATGAACTCCACATGAGTCAAACAATCTCCAGCTTATCAAGTTGTAGTCCTGTTGATTCTTCCATATTTCATCTTCTTCATTTGGCTCAAATAAGGTCTTTAGATCTCTCCAAAGTAACAAGTCATATCCTTCTGGACTTGTTGTCTCATATCTTTCATTTACCAACCTATGTAGATATATCACATCTTGTCTGTCAAAATCATCAGAAGCCTTCAATTCCCAACACATTTATGGCACATATAACTCGCTTTCATACCTTAAAGCGTACTTTTACCTTTGTCATATTTCGATCATACATGTCATAAAAATCACTTTCCCCTGCGCCAATTCTGGCATTTAATAGGGTATATGACCCTACCTTGCGTATTGTACGCGACTATTTTCTTATCCACTATGTGGATTGACATTATTTTCACCATGGAAATCCGATACTTATAACATTTCGTTCTTGAAGACATTTGATGAGACGGATTACGTCATTAGTTGCTCTAGGAGCAACTCGTCTGAAAGTGGTATCACTCTATTTGTTTAATTGTATGACCATCGCCTAAAAGACTCTTTTGAGATAAAAGGGTTAATACGAGAATGAGAACCGCATACTTGATAATTTGGTTAATTGTGTATCCAAGACAACAATTTTCATCCTAGCGTTGGTGTTTCAGAGATGGTACCAATTTGGATAAGTCAAAGTCCTTTATAACAAAATTTGTACGAGTGAAATGTTTTCTTAATAATTTTTTTTTGAAAATGATGCTTTAGTAGATTTTAAACAATTGCATGGTTTGAGTATCAAACCCTACGTGTTATAAGGTCCGTCTAAACCACAAATGTTGTTGGATATTACTATCCAACCCATTTAAAAAAAATGTTCTTAATATATAAGTTCGTTGTGACAACTTCATTACATTTGCCAATAAGGATTTCAAAATTTTACAAATCTTTATCACACTATTTGAACTACTTTATATAAAAAAAAATATTTTTTATTATGATTTATGCTGAAAAGCTAACTTTATTGAAGGTCACTAAGAAATATGAGCTTTTACAGACGCATCTTTTGCACGATCATTATTACAAAATTTTAAAAAACTATGCATAAAAAAATGTTATCCTTACCTTACATAAATTTTGTGGTATTTTTTTACATAAATGGTATCGTGATAAATTTCAAGCTATATTACGTACTCAAATTATACTTTAGTCAAGCGTTTGCTCAAATAAATATCTTTGGATAAATTTTAAAACCATGTCTCCGAAAAGAAACACGTGCAACCCAGGAACAAATCTTAGGAACCAATTGATGTACCTCTATTCTCTACGAACCTAGAGAAGATACGAGTCGTTTTACCATAGTTTGGGCGGTCAATTGATTTAAAATCTGAAGAGCTTCGACATAGTAGTAAGGATGGATTGGTGGATTAAATTTTTAGGAGAAATTGATTTCTTCACGATGATTGTTCGAATCCCTTTAGAAGGTAGAATAATTCTAGTGGTACAAAGAAATAGGTCCGGAAAGGACTTGAAGCTAGTGTCGGCCATCAAGATGAGAAAATATCTGGAGAAGGAATGTGTCACATTTTTGGCACATATAGTGGACAAAGGATCCGATGTGAAGAGTATCTAAAATATTCTGACAAAAAGGAATCATATTGGGCTCTTAATGGAAGATTTGTTTAGACTCCCTCCGACTAGGATAGTCGAGTTCCGGATCAACCTAGTGCCGGAGCGGCACCGATGACTAAGGAACCATATCGTTTGGCACCATCGGAAATGCAAGAGCTGTCCAGGGAACTTCAAGAACTTCTGAGCAAAGATTGATAAAGACCAGGTTTGTCACCTTGGGATGCACCAATACTTTTTGTCAAAAAGAAAGACGGATCAATGCGCACATGTATCGATTACCGGGAGTTGAACAAATTAACCATCAAGAACTGATAACCTCTTCCTCGAATAGAAGACCTATTCGATTAACTGCAAAGCCAACATACTTTTCAAAGATTGACCTACAGTCAGGATATCACCAGATAAGAGTCAAGGGAGAAGACACCCCAAGAAGGCATTTAGGTTACGGTACGGGTATTACAAATTCCTAGTCATGCCCTTTGGGTTGACTAATGCACCGACTGTGTTTATGGATGTGTAGACCCTAATTGAACAAGTTCGTGATAGTGGTCATTGATGATATTCCAATCTACTCGCGAAGTATGGAAGAACATGAACAACACTTAGATACCATTTTGAATTTTCTCAAGGACGAGAAATGGTACGCCAAATTCTCCAAGTGTGAGTTTTGGCTTCGAGAAGTATAATTTCTCGGTCACGTGGTCAATGCAAAGGGAATTCATGTCGTCCCTACAAAGATTGAAGCTATTAAGAAATGGGAAAAGATCACGATGGATCTTGTGACAAAGTTACCTAGGACATCGAGAGAGCATGATGCGTTTTGGGAAGTGAGGCAAGTTGAACCCTCGATACACTTGACCCTTCAAGGTACTATGTAGAGTTGGTCCGGTAGCATATCGTCTTAAGATACCATAGGAGCTATGTGGAATTCACAATGTATTCTACGTCTCAAATTTAAAGAAGTGTTTAACTGATGAGACGTTTGTCGTTCCGCTAGAGGAATTACGGATCACTGTCAAACTCCAATTCGTAGAAGAGCCATTGGAATTTAGGGCCCACGAGGTCAAGAGACTAAAAGCATAGTCGAATTCCTGTCGTTAAAGTTTAAAGGAATTCGTGACAAGGTCATGGGTTCTCTTGGGAGCGTAAGGACAAGATCAAGCGCAAGTACCCACACCTATTTCCGAGCACTCATCATTGGCTAAGATGAACTAAATCTCGGGACGAGATTCTTTTTAACGGGGGAAGGATGTGACAACCGTCTATTTCTGGTCGACAACCATTAGCATTGTTATAACTTCTTTGACTAAATTTACTTGAGTTAAATTATTTTGTGCTTGTCGGGTCATTTTTGAGCTTGGATTATCTTTTTATTTAACCTCGATTATGAGCGTGTCTTTGATCAGCGATCCATTTTTTTATTCATTATTTAATCTTGTACTTTTATTATTTATTTTACTTTTGAGTAAAATAATTACTTTTACGGTTACCCGGATATGTTATCTCGCGTTCGTAGTAAAATGTATATTAAACGTGAATCCGACCCGAGACTAAATATTAGTCAACATGCTCTATGTATTATTATCATTATACATATGTACCATATATATTGTATTTTATTTTTCACCTTTGCGTTTACCTTCGCGTTTTGAACTTACCTCCCATCTACGATTTTATTTAAAACTTCAACTTATTATTTATGATATGCTTAGGTGTTTTAAAATAGTTAGTGTCACCCACACTTAAAAATTTAGTCTAAATTTTTTTACATGTATACGTCTTTTTAGGTATAACCCAGTATTGAACTTATGCATTTAGTCATTTACATTGTCTTGGTCGACAAATATATACGATAGAATATTTTGATAACATTTCAGTAATGTTTAGTCGTTTACATGCCATGTCACTTATTTATATAAGTAAAATACATGTAAATTATTTATATTGGTAAAATACATCACTTATTTATATTTAAAGTTGGCGTTTGAACTCTCTTTTTTTCTTTCTCCTTCCCTTGCGTTACAACCCAATAAACTTATGTTCTTATGACCTTTTGACCACCTGCTTTGGCCCAATAACCCTATACTAAACAATATTGTCTCTTCTGTACTACACGACGTGCCTTTTCCTTATTCACACGCACCTGCCTGCCAGGATAATAACGACTTTTCTAGCGGTGACACGCAGATACCATTCCACATGTCTTTGGAGTTTATATGTATGCCACATTATCAGTCCCAAATGACCCTTCTCTTCTTCTATCCGCTCATCTTTATCAACAACTATACATTAGCCCTTTTTGGTCACAACAACAATTGTATGCACCAAAAAGGTGATCAATGCTTTTAGTATTTTCTTGTTATCCTTCAATCCAGTTCAAGCGTCACGTGCAATAAACATTTGCTCGAGCTGGTGGAGTCGTGTGCATAATGATCACAACTGATGATGAAATGATGCTCGAATTTCCATTCTCCAAACCCAAGCGTTGATAGCTTGCTAAAGAATGGTACGTTTATACATGGCTTCTACACCGTTCATGGTTGCTACAAGCCTAAAACGTTGCAATTCATATAGTGAAGAAGTGAAGTTTAACAACACTTGGAAGCACGTCTCAAAATCATGTTCTTGCGCCACCATCCTCAAAAGAGAGAAGTCGCTATACTAGTCAAGATTAAAAAAGCGTCTTGGTGATGGTGACAACGATTGGAGTTCGTGACCATGGAATATTATTACTCTAATAGAGAGCACGTGGGCATTTGAATACGCAGCTTCGATTAGGCTAAATATGACCGGTTCGTATTGTTCGAGTTAGTGTTCGTGCTAGAGTTCGTGACCATGCATGTTTTTGGGTTTAAACGTCGAAAAATTTCAGTTTCAAGATATTGAAACGTCATGTGTGGTTAAGTTCGTTTTTCCGGTCATAATTTAGTTACGTAGAAGTTTCAAGTTCGCGGGAGCTTTGGTTAATGATTGGAATGATTCGTGTTTGGGAAACCCTAGTCGATGGCGATAATACGACAGTTCATATTAGGGGTAAGAACGTTTATGGTCTCAATCATCGGAGTAACGGTCGTGAAATCAGTCTAATTTCTTGGATGTTACGTCTCGATTCCGCTTTGGTGCATTATATAAGCAGTAGATTCATGTAGACATATTTATAAATCGATAGTACTAGATGTGTATGAGATTAATGTCACATAGAACCCTTAGTATATGATCGTAACAGAATGAAATCAACTTTAACTCTAAGCATATACATCTGCTAATATTGGAATAGAAAGTTGAAACATGAAAACAAGATTCACGTCAGTATCATGCATTTTAAATGGATATTTACATTTTTAGTCCTTGATTTATAAAACTATCTACAAGTAAATATTATAGGATTTTAAAGTAACATTTTTGGCCCTTATTCATTTTAAGCTCTTCAATACTAGTCCTTGTTGATTTATAAACTTTTAATTATAAGTACAATGTTATAATCTACATAAAAACTTTATAAAATCTTATTTAAATTTATTGCGTAATAATTATAAATTCTATGTCGCGTCTTTACTTTTAGGTTGTATTTAGGATCTTTTCCGACTCTCGACGTTTATTCCGTTATCTCTTATCGTATCGCTTAAAGGTGAGTTCACGACCCATCTTTTTAAATGTTTTATACGTTTTTGGGGTGATTTGCATGAATATTATTGATTATGAAATATTTGAACGTACTTTGCGAATTATTTTATATGCGCGTGACTTATTGAACTACTTTGGACATTATTGAGCATTTTGGACTATATTGAACTTTTTGGACTATTTGGACTTTTGAACTATATTAGTCATTTTTGGACATTTTAAACTATATTGGACAACTTGAACTACTTTTAAACTTGATAAGTGCTTTTGAGTATTCACAAGTTTCCCGTTTTACTACTCTTTATTTTGGTGATTATTACATACTATGAACTGATTTTTAAATCTGTCAATTGCTATATTGAGACTTTGCGTATTACCTTATGATATACGTATTATTTGTACATTGTTGGACTTTGCATATTATTTTTATAATATGTAAGACTTGGTTAATATTAAACTTCACGTATTATATTTCTAATACACGTGACTTTTATTAAAACAAGACTTTGCGTATTCTGTGTGAATACGTAAGGTGCATGGATATAGTGTTAGGTGTGTGTGATCCTGTTCTTTCCTCTCACCTGTCTAAGCCCACCTTTAGGTCGCTGTTCAGATCCCAGTTTATACGTACTTATTGCGCTCCGCTGTTCCGGAGTGTAAATATTATGGATAGCGCTATTAGAGGTCGGCCAACCTCTTGGTTCCACTGTTCAGGAAGTTGCATAATATTTATATATAGGGGCAGTCGTACGTTTGTGCTTTGACACTATATTTTATGCGTGTACATTTTACTAGAACATTTTATTTTAATGTTAACCAAGTGGCTTTGAACATTAGACTTTTTATTATTGGGCATATGTATGTACTATGTAATTGTGTGTGAATTTGTACGATACATGTCTTGTATGGGCGGGACTTGTAATAGAATAGATTTACAGACTCTTGCCATGACACTTATTTATAAATGGGTTTTTACCACATTTTCATTAAACTCGTGCACTCACCAACTATTTTTATACCCGTTTTCTCATGCATTTCAGGTGAGCGTTAATAAAGTTTCTTTTAAAGGCATTGCATTGTGGAGTCTCACCGTGTCATCACTTTTAAACATTTTGACTTCAAGACAAAGATTTGTGAACTCAAAACTTATGTTTTAAACGCCAATGTTCAGTAATGACAATTATGGTGTTATTGTACTATTTCTTTCAAATTAAATTATGGTATTGTACTATTGCCATATGCTTGTGCCTTGAGCTGTCTCACTCTGTGTTTCCACTTTAGCGGGGTGTTACACCTTATTACTTGGCAAATAAGAATGGAGTCAAGCTCGTGACTCAAACAAAAACAAGCGCTTTGTGGGAGGCACCCCATGACTATCTTTCATTCTGTATATTAGTTGGTTAGTATATTTTCAACTTTGTTTTGCAGGATCCAACAGCTAGGAGGCATTTATCGAGACCGGCTCGACTCATAATCATGTGGTAACTTTGCTGAATCTGCAGTAGTTACGGCGTAACAACTTTAGTTTACGCCGTAATAACTGTAGTTACGACGTAATCCATTTCATGGTTACGTCGCAACGCCTTAAAACTTAAAAATTTTACCACTTGATTACGACGTAACCACTAGAGTTACGCCGTAACCTCCTTCTGAATCCTTAAAATTTAAGTTTTAAACATGTCTAAACCTTGTATATGTAAATGGACTTTATGGGTATGTTCTCTGGAAGCCCTCACGAGACTAAACTCGTCCACTTGGGCCACCAAGTGGTTTAAAAGGCTTGTTGCATATGCTAAATACAACCGTGATTCCTACGAAAGTGAGCTAGGTTTGTATTTTCTGTACACTTCATAATTCTTGTAGAACAATTTTATGCTTGGGTTTGTTTTTGTAATCACAAGGGATAAAGAGCTTGCGGGAAGACGAAGATAATCAAAAAGATTTCAGCCAAATTTCAAATCTCAAAGCAATGCTTAGGGAGTTTCTTGTCCTAATTCTACTCTTTCCTTTTTATTTCATTTCTTTAATGTATAATAGGGACATTGTACAAATCAAGTGGGGGGATGGGAGTAGAATTAATACTTGACGTATGTTTTGCCTTCAATTTTCTAGTTTTTTTTTAAATTATGACAATTTTAAAATTTTTGACAAATTTTTCTTAAATAACTAGAATTAATCTTTGCCGAATACACATTACCCTTTATTATTACTTGGTGAGATTTAAGCCTAATATTCCGTTTCCATCATATTATTCAAAAATCCACCAAAATATTGAGTGTGCCGGTAGTATTGTAGACTTTAGAACTTGGCATGTACATCATTTTGAGACCTAATTGATTAGCAAGAATAGATAGTTCAAGAAGGCAACACTTAGGAAATCACCCAAATAGCCTATATGTGTGCGTTTATCGACTTGTTACACTGACTTGTCGACCTCCCGTGATAAACCCTTTTGTTGCACTCATTATTAGTGCAAGATACCCCTAGATCACCCATGTTGAGCCAATCTATGTTTTCACCACTACTCTATATGTTTCGTTACACCATTTCATCTTAGCCTACCCAGTAGTCTTTATTTTCTTTGTGTTGAAATCTCTGGCCACTTAAGTCCATTGTTCGGGGGAATGGGAATGAAAATTATATGCCTTCGTGGAAGACCACTCAGTTATGATCTATAAACCCCCTTGTATCACCACTTTCGACGTTGTTTATCTCAAGTGGGGGGATGTGCGTATAATATCGGATGTTGCAGGGGAAATAATTAAAGATATAAACTCCTCTAGCATTTGCATATTTATCGTAATGAAATTGAAGAAAAGTGGGTGCAACAAAAAGCCACCCATGTGCTAAAAATGTAAAGATGGTGCGAAATAAAAAATAAAAAATAGAGCTAGTAGCCCATTATTGCACCAAGACCTCTCAATTATGAAGAATGGAGCTAGTAGCCCATTATTATACCAAGTCATCCAAATACTTATGAAGAATGGAGCTAGTAGCCCATTATTAAAGATCATATTTTCAGATTTAGACTTTTGGACCCATGGATGGACAATAGCTAGTTATGACAACCTTAGATTATTTTAGACTATTTGTTTTGTGTTTTTATACTAACAACCATTAAATGTGTATCCCATGTCTATCCTAACCCTTTTATCACCTTTTAAAACCATATTACCCTTGTTGCCTTCAAGAGTTATTTAGACCCTAATTCTAACTGGTGTAGATTTGTGTACTTTCCAAGCTTATGATAGAATACATGCTATGACTGTGCAATTGAGCGATCACCCCGAAAATGAAACACTTAGACTAGTGGAGAGTTGAGTGCCTTTTTATCCCCTCTTCGTGAGGTGCTCGGCTTTGATGTTTTCTAGCATAAGAGTTTTATAGATTCATTTCTTGAAGTTATTCTCGAGAAAATATTCTAACATGTTCTACTTGAGGGCAAGCAGAAGTCAAGTGGGGGGATATTTGATAACATCAAATATTTAATACTTTTTAGTGACAAAATACCCCCTATATTACTTGCAAATGTTTCACTAATACTCGAAAACGAGATATTTTCTATCATTTTGTAGTTTTCAGGTGAAATGCAGGAAAGCAACAAGAAACAAGGGAAAAAGGGCTCAAAATATAAATATTTGAAGATTGTTACGGCGTAACACCAAAAATGGTTACACCGTAACATAAATTAAGCAAGTAAGAAGATCAAGGACGACTTTACGGCATAACACCATATCTAGTTACGCCGTAAACATGTATTTGGAAGGAAATCTTGCCCAAGATAGAGTTACGGCGTAACACCCCTTATGGCTACGTCGTAACCATGAGGATCCTCAAATATGGAATGAAGATCACGTACATATGGAAATTATTTGAAGGTTACGGCGTAACACCATATCTGGTTACGCCGTAACAATTGTTTAAATATGGAATGCCGTGTATGATGGTTACGGTGTAACACCTTTATCAATTACGTCATAACAAGTTTGATACCTATAAATAAAGGCCTCATTCAAGCTATTCTGATATCACTTCCTCCACAGCCAATTGGAGAGGCAACAAAGGCTTCCAACCTTCAAAGAATTCCACCTGGAGTCCAAGAGAGATCACACTTGACTTACTTTTGGTATTTAATCGTTCAAATACGAATACTTGTTTAAGAATATGATTTTTTTTTTTTCAATCTATGATTTATTCTATTTCTTGCTGTGTTTCCGTTACCATGAGCGGCTAAGCACTTAAAGTGCTAGCCTAGTTATGTAATTACTGTGGTTATGATGTTTGTTTCCTGTTAGATTATGGTTTTATTAGATATTCTTTGACTATCGTGTAACCCTGGGTTTTGGTAGTATGAGTGGTTTGGACCTGGCTTGCCCCATTATTATAAGATTTAAACTAGGTCAACTTGGAATCCATTCGGGTACTAGGCACTAACTCCTTATCTAGTTAGAAACTAACAACGGTCACTCGCACTTACAACATCAATAACTTAAGAAGAACGCTTGAAGGACTAAAGAGTTATTATAATGATGTCAAGTATGGCTATGTGCAAAAAGAACTCACAAATGATGAAGTTGAGTTTCTTAAGTTGTTTGAAGAAGAGATTGAAGTTCGATTGAATTATCGAGATCAAATGAGAAGATGGGAGATGTACGTGAATGGAAGACCACTTGGACCAAGGAGGGAACGCCCAGAATAATCGACCCTTAGGGGGAGATTGTTAGGTTTATGGAAAAGTGTCGATTATGTGGTTTTATTATATTTTGTTATTAGACTTTATTTTGTTTAGTTTAATATAGCTTGTAATAAGGTTTATTATGCTTTAAGTAAGAAATAGCATAATAACCAAAGTCTAGGGACTAGTATTGACAAGTTAGGAAAATAAGGAAGGGAAGCCTCCCTCCCATTGCCTATAAATAGCCCTCTAATCTTCATTAGAGGGTGATGCCCTTGTAATTAACTCTCATTTTCCCTCCATAATAAGATTTGAATTTTCCCTTTACTTGCCCTCATTCTCTCTAATCTTACATGTTGATATGATTGATTCAAGATTCATGTGACCTATCAAGTGGTATCAATCGCCAATAGAGAAGTAGAGTGCTTGATTTGTGCGTGATTTTGTTCGACCGAGAATCAAGAAGTGATGGTTTCCGAATTCGGTTGGTGCTATTGAGGTTTCGAGATTGATTTTGGCTGTGATTTCGAGTTTTTGGACGTTATTGTGTTCTCGGAAGTGTTCATTTCATTCTCGGAAGTGTGGTTTTGATTTTCGGTTGAAGCTTTGCATTCTCGGTAGAGTGGTTTTGAGTTTCGGAAGACTTTTTCTTGTAAATTTAGCAATTTCAGTACGAAATATCAGTGTAATAGATATATTCGATCTTTTGGTTCTATCAAAAATCGTTTATTAGGAATTCGGTATTAAACTCGGTTTTATCGAGTTTGTTAAGTTCACAAATTCGGTTCCATCGAATTTGTGATATAGGGAATTTTACTAAGTATAAACTCGGTAATAAGCTTTACAAGTCATTTTACACTTTCATTTCACGGTTTTATCGTGTTTTGAAGTGTTAAATATCGGTTTTTCAAGATTTACTAAACTCGGCAATCAAATTCGGTTTCATCGAATTTGAGTTTTTAGAACACTTGGATTATCTAGTCATCATAAAATTCGGTTTCATCGAATTTGTGGTTATTAATAATTCATAACTGTTGGATTTTAACAATTTAGGCTTACCGAGTTTATAGTGAATAGTGTTACCGAATTTGAGTAGTTTGCAGTTTACCGAGTTTATTATTTGAAGATTTCCGAGTTTGATAGTGTACTGTTCGAGAAGGGTATTCGTTTTCAGATTACTTGTTGTCCGTGAACAGTGTTACCGAATTTGACTACTGTTACCGAGTTTGGATATTTTCTCACAAATCTCACTCATATTCGTCTAAAAAGATCCAATCTTTGAATCTTAAGACATGTCGACATCCAAAACATACCAACAATCCCTTGCTGAAGCCGGTTCTGAGACTAGGCCACCCATGCTTGAAAGGGGTAGTTACATACCTTGGGCGAGTAGATTCAAACGATTTCTTAATCGCAAGAGGGAAAACCGGAAGTGGCTTCTCAAAGCACTAGAAGATGGCCCTTATGTGTTTAGGAACATCACACCTACAGGTTCAACAATACCAAGGTTGCAAGAAGTAGATGATCTTGAAGGTGATGACTTATTGTACTATGATGCGGAAATGGAAGTTATGAATATGATTCTACTTTCTATTCCTAATGAGATTTACAATTCTGTGGATTCTTGTACTTTGGCAAGGATATGCGGAAACGAGTTGACCGTTTAATGAGGGGAACTATACAAAACCAAGTTGACAAAGAAACACGGTTTACAAACGAATTTGATCAATTTGTTGCTGAACCAGGAGAGTCACTAGTTTCTGTCTACAACCGTTTTGCTTAATTAATGAATGATTTGGAACGAAACAACATGAAGTTTCCAACTGTTTCGATTTACACAAAGTTTCTGAATAGTTTGAAACCAAAGTGGTTGAAATATGTGACTCAAGTTCGTTTGGCTAAGCAATTGACAGTTGATTCGTTCGATGATCTTTTTGATTATCTTTCGCAATTTGAGAAATTAGTTAATGCTTCAAGGGCAAAGAAGTTAGAAAAGTCTCATGATCCTTTGGCTCTAGTAGCACACACGGGTTCATCTTCCAGAAATACCTCTTCGTATTATGTGACACATCCTTCATCTGTAGTTGATTATGATGAAGAGTACCAACAAGACGATGTTCACAATCATTCTGAAGATCCCCTAGCATCTGCTATGTTGTTACTTACCAAAGCCATTACTCAAATTTCTCTAATCCAACAAATAATCGTCTTCGTGCTTCGTCTAACACCAGAAATCAAGCAATTGTTCAAGGAGATAGGGTGAATATTCAAAGCAGAAATTCTGGTAATATTGGAAGAAATAACAGACACGCTTATGTTCAAGAGGAAGTTGTTAAGGGAATGAATGCTTCAAATGAGACTGGAAATGTTCAAAGGGCTCTTCGAACTCCGACTTCAGGCAATACGTCAACTGTTCAATGCTACAACTGCAATGGAAAATAACATTATGCTAGGAACTGTCCAAAGCCAAGGGTTCGTGACTCGAAGTATTTCATGGAGCAAATGTTACTGGCTAGTGTAATTCTTACTGATGAGCAGAATGATTTTCTCTTTGCTGATGCTTCAAGGATGGAAGAAATTGAAGAACTTAGTGCAAA